>PVIU01006275.1:0-103365 GCA_004026605.1 Ondatra zibethicus | reverse complement strand
ACACACACACACACACACACACACATGCTGACCCTATTTCACCTGATCCTGCTGCTTTTATTTCCTCTGATTAACTTTCATTGCTGGTCAACATTCATTTCATTAGAAAGGAATGAAGCACTTTCTCCATTCCCAGACTTATTGCTTCATTTCATTTGCCAAATCCTGCAATTCATAACAGTTTATGGAAGCTTGGTCCCAGTGAGCACAAATGGCACATGAAAACGCCACAGGGAGTGCTCCCAGCTTTGGGGAAGTCTCCTGGCAGCACGCTCTAGCCAGATTCTGTCCCCTCTAGCACATGTCTGCTGCATTTCTCTGTCGCTCTGCCTGTGGCAGCTCCTTTGAGCTTTTTCTGCAAGCCTGCTGGACCTATGCAACAGTGTGGTGCTGTGGCTATCTAGACAATCGGCAGAAGCCAGTCATGATCTATTCGGGGATCCTACAGGCCCACTGGTGTTGTGCAATTGGCCATAGCAGGAGTACCTGACCACAGTCATGGAACTGTTATAAACCAGGAATTCCTCCTACCCCACGCCCAGCTACCTAGACAGTCAGTTTACAGGCACACCGCTGCCTGGCCAAGGCATGCTCAGCAGGTCACTTGCGTTCATCCACCAGGTCACTTTCTGATGGTCATACCTCCCAAACCAGGCAATACAACTGAAGAATACAGTCACGCATGCCCGTGTGAACCAGATTGCCAATTTCTCACTGAGTGCCATACACTTTGGCCTGCAGAAACCACTAGTGCTCTGCCATCCAGGCACTGCCCAGTGATGGAGACACACTTGTAATCTTTCCTAATGCATGCAACACACCCGCATCACAAAGCGTAAGTGTCGGATAATTGATACATTTGACAAAACACTGCCCCGCTAATGTCACACAGCAAGGTTGTATTAAAAACTGAATTAATTCTCTTCCAACATATAGAACAACATCCCTTCCCTTGCGGAAGGTAATGCTGGGGAAACAAGGAATAAACCCACTTGTTAAGTAACAGCTACAATACATGCAATAATTTGTCTTAAGCAAAAGACATGGTACATGGCAAGCCTTCATTGGTATCCTGTAAGCTAAACCAAGAATTCAGGGAAATGGCGAGACTTTGTTCCCAAGCAAATGATACTGTGACCAAGCTCACAGGTCCGACTGTATCTTTGTAAGTGACCGCTGAGTTATACCTTGTATTTGGCTTCAGGTTCTCAATGGGCAGGTGGGTCACTGACGAAGTCTGTGTTGACCATTTGTTCCTGATGAAGTCCTCGTAAGAGGCACTGTAGACCAAGTACCCTGGAAACAGGAAGAGGGAGGAGCCTGGTGAACATCAAGGAACCTGCCCTAGTTTGTTTCCCTGATGCTTCAATAAACACCACGACCAACAGCAACTTGGAGAAGGAAAAGACCTATTCCACTGTACACTTCCAGGTCATACTCCATCACTAAGAGAAAAGAAACTCAAGCAGGAATTTGGAGCAGAAACCAGAGAGGAATGCTGCTTACTTGCTTGCTTCCTCCTCTGTTTGCTCAGCTACCTTTCATATACAGCCCACATCCACTTGCCTAGGAAATGTACCACCCACAGTGGACTGGGCTCTCCCGCATCAATTATCAATCAAGAAAATGTCCCGCAGCTGTCTCTATGGGCCACTTTGGTAGAGGCAATGCCCCAGTTGAGACTCCCTCAGATAATTCCGGGCTGTGTCAAGTTGACAGCTGAAGCTAAGAGAGAGCCAGATCACAAAGAGCTATGACAGGGAGGGCAATGCATGCATACAGCTCTGTGAGAACCTTAAGGAGAGCAAGTTTCACTGTGAGATAGGATGGTACACCTCAGTAACTTCTGGTGAGTCCAGATGGGGACAGCACCCTCAAGTGTTTTCTGATGCCTCACTGGTTCCTACTTCTCTTCCTTCTCTACCACCATCACTCCCTGGCCTCACTCAGCTCATTGGGTCTAATTACATCTAATCCTGCCTTCACAGAGAAGAAAGAAGCGGGGGGAAAACTGTGTTCTGCACTTAGTATCTACTAAGCCAGATTCAGACAAATGTCCTGTTTTCTCTGTTATATGTGGAAGATAGATAGATAGAGATCTAAGAGAGAGATAGAGATAATATATGTGTGCATGCATAGATAATGATGATAATAACAGATGATAGATAGATAATAGATAGATATAGAGAGCAATAGAGATAGATGATAGAGAGATATAAAGATGATAGAGATAGACAGGTAGATGATAGATAGATATAGATAGATGATAGATAGATACAAATAGATGATAGATAGATCATATATATGACATGAAAGTAGAAGAAAGCAAGATTAAAGGGGGAGGGGAGAGGGTGAATATGGTTCATGATACATTGGAATGAAAATGTGATTCTGCAAACCATCACTGTACAACAAATACATAAATAAGAACTCAAAGGATAGCCAAAGCCCAAGTGTCCTGGTAGAACTACACAGATGTCCTGTAAATGAAGTGAAGAATATTGGCAGTGAGTTCCAGGCATGTGGGTGTGACTGAACACTCACAGTGTCTCTCACTCGTTTGTCATAATTCACCTATGATTTCCCGATGCTGACCTTGATGTAGCTGTTTAAGGAGAGCAGTCATATGAGGGATCTGAAGCCAAACAGCTTAAAATGACATTTTTGATTTGCCGATTATGGCAGTGGGGTGGTGGCTCAGCAGAAAAGAGCATCTTCTGCACAAACATGAGGACCTGAATTCAGATTCCAGATGCACGGAAAGAGTGGAGCGTGGGCACAGGCTTACTCTAACCCCACTGCTGGGGCGGAGCGTGGGCACAGGCTTCCTATAGCCCCCCTGCTGGGGCAGGGAGGGGACACAGATAGGAAGATTGAGGAATTTGTGGTCACCACCCAGCTAGCTCCATGTTCAGTTCCTGTCTCGAGAGAGTAAGGTGGAAAGTGATAGAGCCAGGCACTTAGCATCTTCCTCTGGCTTCCTTACATCCATAACACATGTACCTACACATGTGTGTACAAACATCTCACACATGAGAGAGAGAGAGAGAGAGAGAGAGAGAGAGAGAGAGAGAGAGAGAGAACCACATTCACTCAAAAATTCTCAGGGGCTTGGTTACAGGCCTTCCTCCACTGATCTCTGCTTTCTGTTAGAAATGTGCTATACACTTCAGAGACTGGCCTCACTTGGCACATGCCATGAAATGAGCAGCCGTCAGTTATGCCAAAGACTCAGGTCCCTCCTCACTGCCATTTGCCCTGCACCTGGCAGGATACATGAGGACTGTATTTCCTGGTCCCTTACCCTGGCTCTGGGGCCACTGAACAAGTTCTGTAAGAAAAGCTAAACTTTGAATATTCTTGAACACTTTTCTCTCCTTAAAAGATGATGCCGGGATCCTACACCAAAAGCACTAGCAGTGTAGAATCACACGTGACACTTGGGATGGATAATGTTGATCTCTAACCTCTGACACTACCAGTGCCATTAAGAGACAGATCCACAGCCAACATGTCTGCCTTCCTCTTACACAGCTCACAGGCCTGGGAAGAATCACCCACAAAGGAAGAGACTGTTTGCAGAGCTCATCAATTCTCTTTCTGTGAGAACTCATTTCAAGAGACTCGTTCTCCATTGTCATCTCGGCAGGGTCACAGAAACTCATAAGCATCTTACAGGCCAAGACCCAGAGGAGAGACTCAAGATGCTTAGGGTTATTCCACTTTTCCCAATGCCCACATAAGGAATTGGGAAGCACCCAGGCTGTCATGGGAACAGCCAGCAGCACAGAGAAAGGAAACACTCAGTAACAGTTCAGTAGAAACATTTTCATCATCCTCTGCGACAGGATTTCGGCTAACAAGTAGTGTGGCTATTTTCAGGAGATTAGGTTAAAGATAGAATGATGTTTATTTTTCCTGTAAGGAAACAAGTCCCAGCAAGATGACGTATTATCAGCTCAAGGTCATACAAACCAACCTGGAATTATAATTCAGTACTCTGGCCCCCAGCCAGTGTACTTTACTACCCACAGGTAAGGCTCCTGCTTACCTGTGCTCCCTGTGCATTGAAAATGATGTCCGTCTTCTCCACTTTACCTGCCCCTTTGTGCATCCACCCATTCACCTCTCCTCTCTCGAACAGACCTGTGGGAACGCTGAGCATCTGCCTAGGACACACCTGTCACCACGTCTCCAGGGATGGCTCTGTTCCAGTCCACAATGACAAATGAGTGGCAGCCTTCCATGGCGACCACAGTGATGTTGCGGGGAGCATGCTGAGGAGGCAGGTCATTCTTCGTCAGGTCGTTCGGAATGAGTTCGTCCAGGCTCTCCACTTGGAAGTGATCCAGAGCATCCGTCAGGGAGCACGGGGCCGATGGGTCCTTACTGAGGTATGTCACATAAGGAGCTGGAAAAGACAGAGATGTCCAGTTGCAGTTGGTTTGTTGGTGTTGGTGGGGGGACTGGTGGGGGAAGAGCAGAATCATAGCATGTGTTCCATGGAATCAGATCCACAGCTTACCCTCTCCCTGCCAAGACTCCAGAGACACCTGATGCTAATTCAAGAGCACATCCTGGGGCTTTGGAGATGGCTCTGTGAGTAAAGCACATGCTACCCCAGAGTAAGGACCTAGTTTCAACCCTTGGCACCCATGTAACGGTGGAGCAGGTGCGGCCACCATCCATAATCCAATACTTGAGAGGTTGAGACAAGGGACCTCTGTGGTAAGCTAATTGACTAAGATAATTGGCAAGCTTTGGGTTCAACAAACAATATTGCCTTAATACATATCGTGAAGAGTAAGCAAGAAAGACACCTAACACCAATCTCTGCCTTCTACACACGTGTGCCCACGCCCATACAAATAAGCATACATACACACATATACATAAGCAGAATCAAAGAGCAATCCCTGCCTCTCATTAATGGATCTATGTACATATAGCTTGAAATCTGACTGTTACAAAAGGTCTCATTGCCCCATCAACACCGATGACTACAACCTCAAAGTGATTTAGAAAGGTCCTCTGACTACAATTTGATGTAATATAAGCCTCTGGCATTCTTCCATTCCTATGCCCTCAAATTTGGAAAATTGTGAGTCAGTTAACTAGCATCCCTCATCATATTTCATTCCCTCAGCCATCTTAAGACCAGAGAAACAGATGGCAGCTTTTCCCTTAGGTGGCCTCCTGCAGAGCTCTGGGAACCTTACAACCCTCTCGGACTTTTGGGTGTAATGCCAAGGTCCAAGTGGCCCTCTGCAGCACTATTGCTTAGTTTCTCATTCTCACGTTTATGACATGTTGAAGCCCTTCCTGCCCGCATGATTTCAGGGGCTACAGGAGTCTGGGAATATGCCAGTCATAGCCTGGTACCCCATCACAGGAGCTGAGCCTCCTGATATGAAAATGTGCTCATGAGCCAGGGACAAACAGGCTCTCTACTACCAGTCCACAGCTCTTTTGACTACATTGCATTCTAAGAGAAGTTAAGAATGCCAAGGAGTTGACATTAAGGCTTTATATACCCAAGACCCCCAAGTCATCTCAACGGAAATGACTAGAAATTTCTGAAGGTGTCTTGGTTTTAGAAGCAATCTGTGGAAAGGCTAATGATACCACTAAATGCCTCTTTCCCTCTTAGCTGTGCTACAGCAGGGGGAAAGTGAGAGTTTGGTGGACTCTCCAGGCTGGAACACCAGGCAAACAGTGGCTTTAGCCCCGGGAATGCTGCCTAAGCCTAATGGGTTTGCTCTTTCACTCGCATGGTGAGACGCCCAGTCACTGCCTCTTGGCTGGCAAGACTTCTCTGCTCATGGCAAGACATTTGTTTTGGAAACCGAAAAGTGTGATGTTAATCTAAGCCGCTGCTTGTCTCCACTCAGTAACATATTAATCCAACTGTCTCCTTAACACAGTTCATCAAGGGCATGGGAAAAGACGGCTTGGGAAGGACTAGAGCATATTTCAGCTGCATAGAATCTTCAATCGAAATTGTTTTAATTGCCGAGAAAGAAGAGGAGAGAAAAGAATTTCTAGATCCCAATTCTACGGGGCTAATAAAGTTGGAGATGGTAACTGCCGACAGGGAGTTTTGGCTCTGCAATATTGTCACCACTAGTGACAGCATTCACCAAGCTGCGCTGTTCAGAATTTAGGAAACCGTGCCACTTAAAGTCCAACCATCTTCAGAAGACTGGCCCCAGGGCCGGGAAGATGGATCCGTGGGTATGAATGCTTACTTACAAGCATGAGGACCTGAGTTTGGATCCCCAATGCCCACATTAAAAACTGGGCATAGCTGTGCATTCTATAATCCAAGTATTGGGCGCTGGAGACAGACAGATCCTGCAATCTCCCTGGCCAGCCAGCCTAACTGAAATATTGAGCTTCAGATTCAACGAGATGCTGCCTCTGCCTCAAGGGATCAAAGTAGAGCATTTTGGAGGAAGACATTGGGCATCCTCTAGCCTCTGTGTGCCCATTGTGGGCACGTGAGCTGGCATACTCATAGGTATACACTTGCTGAAGTCCTCTGTTGAGTACTCACAGGTCTCTGCTTAGTGTAGACTTTTGCAAGGTAATGTATATCTAAGTAAAATGAGCTCACTAAATTACCTCAAGTGGAAATTTTACCCAAGGGAAGCATTTTCTTAAAATAAAGCACCTTAGCCAGGCCAAGGTTTAGTTATGCTGCCTTCAAAGGCAAAAGTTAAAACCAATGTCTCCGATGAAGGAAATGATATTTACCAACAAATCGTTTCTTTCCAGCCAGATCGAATTCTTCCTCTGGGAAGGAGCTGACAGTGCCTTGCTCTGGGATGACCTTTGGTGTGGCAGCAGTGGTCGAGGGTATGATGGTGGTCGGTGGCCTCGTGGTCTCAAATCCATAATCTGAAAAGATATAAAGTCTTTGTAATTGGGTGCTACCAAAAATGACACTGGTTACAATCTAAGGATATTCAAGATTCAACTGTAAACACACACAAATACACACACACATACAAACACACCCAACACACCATACCAGACTATCCCCTATACCTATACCAATACATACATACTTACTTTTACATATATACACATGCATATATACATATCACACATCATACCACATGTACCGCTGTACTACACACACACACATATAGACACCACATATACCACACACATATACACAGATATACAGACACCACATGAAAATATACAAATGTTACATATAGGCATACACACAACTGTAATATATATCACACACACCACACACAAAGACACCCCCCACACACACAACACACACAGATACACACATATCCTCCTCCTGCACACACACATACAGACACACACACACCCTGAACAACTGCTATATGCAGCTGCTTATTGAGAGAGAGAGAGAGAACAAAAGAACACATATACCCACAAAAATGAAGTTTGGGGAACAGAAAACCTTCAGAAATTCCCAGACCGTGCTCATGCCCAAGTCTAGTCCTTACCTGAATTTCTTCTCCTTTTAAGGACATGAAAGATCACACCAGGGCAAGAGAGATGTCTCAGTGTCTCACTTACTGCCTAAGCAGGACCTGGATTCAGTTCCCAGCACCCTTGGCAGGTGGCTCACAACCTTCAGCACCTCCAGTTCCAGGGGACCTGACACCATTTGGCCTCCATATGCACCTGCACTCATGTGGTTCTTATATACTCATACAACACACATATGTACATGTACATAATTAATGAATAAGTATAATATAAATAAAATTTAAAATCACATCAGAAAATAAGTTGAAATAATAATTTAAAAAATCCCTTGGTGCTGGAGAGATGGATGGCTCTTGCAGAGGACTCAGGTTGGTTCCCAGCACCCATAACAGGCAGCTCACAACTGCCTGTAACTGCAGCTTCAGGGGATCCAGCACCCTCTCCTGGCCTCTAGAGGCACTGCACTCATGGGGTGTACATACACACACTCAGATGTAACACACATAAACTTTAAAAAAATTTTAAAAAATCTTTAAAAAAAATCTAGGTACAGAATTTTTCAGGGAGGAGACTGGGATTAATGCTCTAAAAAGAACCAATCTTTTAATTAAAAAAGAAAATAAAACTGATCCCTTCCAACTGCTCAAAGATGGTAAGAAAGACAGAGAGTGTTTCCCAAAGTGCTGAGAAATCTTTCTGGGCTTCCTAACACCTGATGTTTTCCTTTCAGATGAATCCTTATTTGGAAACTGCAGTAGGTTAAGCTGCCGAGCCTAACTTAATGATGAATGAACAGAGCATCGGAGGCAACATTATTCCCAGGACTGTGGCTCAAGACACCTGGCAGCAGTGGATGAGAGGAAGCATATCCTGAGTTTGGATGGCAAAGGGCCACACCTGGTGGGCAAGTTTCCAAGGTAAATTTCTCAATCGTAGAGACAAGACGACCCCAGGGCCCTAAGAGTAACGACCAAGGGCAGGTGCAGTTTCTTAAGGGGCTGCGGTAGCTGGGTCAGGGGCATTTGGCAATATTGAACTAAACCATTCAAAAAGTTTCTGTGAAAAGAAATCAACACATTGTGGCTGCATCTATGTTACTTAGTTAGGAAAGGAAAGAGTGAGGAAGAGAAGAGGATCCATGCTGATTTAAACCGTGATTTGCCAATAGAGATGCCTATGAAGGGGAAGTCTGGGCAGTGGCAGTACCAGGATTGCTTCAGTGGCAAGGGGCTTGGAAGGGACTTGTTTAGAAGCCATACCAGCTCCTCAAGTTTGCTGTTCTTCTTCAGCTTAAATATGAACTTGAGAATGACTCAGAAGAGGGGGAAGTTACCACCACCGTTCCAGAGAAAAACGCAATCAGGATCAAACACTTTTAACTGAAATAGGATCTTGCGATCGGGAAAGGAAATGTGAGTTTTGGGGTCAGCTCCATACCGTCATCATACACAACGTAGTCCTCATCTGTGGGTGATGCTGTGTCAGTCTCCAGGCCTGAGAAGTCATCTAGCGAGGAAGAGGAAAGAGGACAGATCATCACGGGCCCATGGCTCTTCCCAGTACTGTCTCAGAATCCTGGCCCTGAGGATGACGACTCACCCATCCTGAGTGGGCCTCAGAAACAAGTTGCCGCCGATACCAGCGTCTCCTCACTTCAGCAGAAGGAAGATCACCGGAACCCCAGACAGGAAGCCAGGCCTCCCCTCTTTTAGATCAGAGAAAGGCAATCCAATACCCTTTGCTCAGGAGCAAACACCCAGCTCTGCATTCCTAGACCCTTCTGCTTGACTCCCAGTCACTTCCGCCCACCAGTCTGAATTGCTCTAGACCTGGAGGGAAGCCTGCCATGCTCCTGGTACAAGCCTGGCACATATGCTCAGAGATGGGCCAGGAGAGGGAGGCTCTGCCCTGGGACAAAAATCCCTGCCCCAGTGAGCTCAAGTTGTCTCCCCCCTTCTATCTTGCCATTAGAATATTCTAGAATGAGGTGATTTCCCACCTCTGCTTGTCTCTCGCTTGACAGACTGCACTACCTGAGTTTCCTGTGTCAGCCAGGGCCATGCCCTGCTGTAAGGCTCTCCTGTTTTGATTGGAATGTGATGATTGTTGCAACTGTAGTAATTAGGTTCTTAGAAGTTAAGTAACTTGCTTCTCTAGCCCCTGCCCTCCTTGCCTTGGGGGACCCTAGTAACTGCTAGGAGAGGCATTTGTCAATCACCCAGCATTGCCTCACTGCTCAGGGGCTTCCCCTAGCGATGGCTGACTGTGAGCCGGAAAGGGAAATGCTTCAGCCTCCTTCCCTGCCTTCCCTTTGTACACCAAAACTTCCCCCACTTGTAAGCAGATGGCAGGCTGGGGGTTTTACAGAGACCCCCATCTGTAGCCCCACTTCCCAATGAAAGACTTGTGTTGTCTTACATCATTCTTCCTCTTCTGTCTTTCCTGCCTGCTGATGTTTTACTACCCATCTCGGGAAATTGATACTCATTGGATTCCTTAACTTGCATATGAACTTTGAATATGTTATGTCAATGACTAAATTTCTCGTTAAGATATTACTAACCACTAGACACCTTAGGATGACAGAATTTTACTTCAATGTGATTTATAGAATTGTAGATGAGGTTTTTTTTAATGTCTTCCATTTAAAATTAACTTTAAAATTGTAAATTTAATTATGAGGACTAGTATTAGAATTCCAGTCATAATGTAATGACTGGGCTGGCAAGCAAACTTGGCTCAAGACAGGTGAATGATTTGAGGAAATAAAAAGGCTTTTTTTTTTTTCATTACCTGGGCAGCTCAGTCTGAAGCTGCTTAGATGCTGTGCAGTGGCGTTATCCCCACCTGGGTCTATAGGGCAATCGCTATGGTGAGAAAGTCTTGAATCCAAAGAATGTTCTATCAACTAATATCAACCACCCCTTACGATCTGAAGCCCGCAACTGTGGCACAGAACTCTCTGAACACAATGCCCCCTTGAACGTGGTGACGGGAGAAGGAGCAGTGCCTACCAGATGCCTATGGACTCTGGGTGCCCTCAGTGTGTGCTGTGTGAGTTACTCTTCACAGCGCATCCTTGGGATACCCATGTTTATCATGCCCACTTCTCAGGCTCCACACTGGGGCTCCTAGAGGGTTTACAGTGACCTGAAGCCACACAGGTGCTGAGCACAGAACTTGAGATTCGGGCTTCTTGGCTCAAAGTCCGTGTACTTTACACGCCATCAAACCACCTCTCCTTTTCAGACGCTGAACTAGCCAATCCAACTATCTGCAAGCCTGTGTTGTTTGACTCAGCATTTCACAGGGAAATGGAAGGGGAACAAGTATATAAACTCCCATCCCCAGGAAACTGTATGCATCAATTTGGCAGTTTTTAGCCATCAGGCCTAACTTACACAGCAGTGTTTCAGTATATAACATGGTGAGCAAGACAGTGCCAAAGGGAGCTTCTACAGTGGAGGGCAGGGGCACTCTGCTGCCGCCTGCTCAGCATCTTCTGAACACAGCAGCAGGACACTCACAGCTACCCTCAGCTGCTCAAGGCAGGCTCCAGCATCCTTGAACATCACCTTAGGGTAGCAACCTGTGCTTACAGTGCATGTTAATAAGGCCAGTTCCAGATCATCCACCCTTCGGGGGGATGGTCATCCTGTGAAAAATTCCAAAATTTCAAGCATGGTTTTATATATATATATAATCTACAGGCTAGGTCAACATCAACATGCCTGTATCCAAGACAGAATTACTTCTGAGTCGATTCGCATTTGTTTTCAAGTTCATGGTGACTGAAGTTTGGGTTTATCTTGCCGCCACTGGTTCCTGACCGCCATCTTTTTCCTCTGTGAATTTAGCTTCTAGGAGCACAGTGTTATTTTACCCTCTGATTATTTCCATTCCATTTTCATTATGTCTCCAGGATGTTTTAAAAAATAAGCAAAAATGTGCATTTTTTACCATCCCAGGACAAACATGAACAGGGAGAAGCAGAGCTCTCTTCGTGGATTCCCGTATCCATGGCAATGCCCAGAGCTGCTAAGATGGCCGGTCCCTCTCAGAAGGTCATGGATGCTAACTTAGATTCTTGCGATGACCAACACAGGCCTCTGGCATAAGTGAACATCCCACCAAGTAATTGAATACATTTATAGAACCAAATAAAATCAATTTATTTCTGAGTTACCACCATCTTCTTTCCAAGTAAATGTATCTTCTCTGTGTGATGACTGTACACCCACATATCGTCAGAACTGATGACCACCCGACTCTGCTGTACGAGACCACCTGGAACTCTGTAGAACTGGGTGTCCTATAACCCAACCCAGAACCCCTGTCAAAAGTCTGATCTTCATGTAAAAATGGCTTCCAGTCATCGACATGTTGTGTGCCCAAGTCTTTTCTGTACCTCATGAAAGAAAATGAATGCACTCTGTCTCCAAGGAATTGGGGCCTCAGCTCCAGAGACATTAAAACAGTGTTTTTAAAGGTTTGTTCTCTGTGGAAGTACAGAGAGAGGAAGTAGGCACCAGCGTGGGAGCTCGGGCGCATTCCCACATGGGATGGTGGCTCCAACGTGAGTACGTTCTGATTGTTCTCCTTTCCGTCAGGAGGATGAGCACGGCCAGCTGGAGCTGTTTTCTAAAATGACAAATGTGTCTCTCCAACATGTAGTGAGGGCATATTACAAATACTTGAATGTTCAGTTGGCTCAGAGCATCTCCAGATATGTGCAGTTTCACCCAATCTACTGCAGAAAGAGCCTGGAAAAAAAAGATCACTGACTTTTACTTCCCAGCTAGAAAACCCAGAATTACCTCCATCTTAAGATATTTAGAGGCGTAAGGATGATAATGTGGTACCCTGGGAAATTAGAGACATGACAGATTCTATTATCTCAGCTGTGGAGTTCATGACGAGCAGAGAAGTCAATTCTAGCTAAAAAACCAAAACAAAAGTTATTCTCTTTGTGTGTGTATGTGTGTGCATGCACGTGCATGCATGTGTATTCATGGATATGTGTGCATGGATGTGTATATGTGTGTGTAGGTGTGTGTTTTCACATGTGTATGTGCATGGATGTGTGTGTTTGAATGTGTATGTGTGTGCAAGGATGTGTGTGTGTATGTGTAAAAAGAGGAATAAACACAATAGTATTCAGGAAACAAGCATGTACTGTGCATCTCTGGCTATGGGGAAGTACAGCATTCATAACATAGAGGAAGTATCCATAAATAACAGAGTTGCTGGCAATGACTGAATGGGCCGAGGTTATTCCTAGAACATCTCTTGAGAGCAGTTTTCAAAGGAAAAGAGGAGGAGGCGTGATTTCATCAAGAGAGCTAAGACTTGGATGTTTGAAAAGATGCTTAAAAAGCTGGAGAGCTGAGATAAAACCCCAGGACTTTACAAACGGAATGGAATGTCCAGTGGTCAGTTGAAACGGGTGGGAAGGGGGGTTTGGAAAAGCCCCTCAATGGTATTCTTCACTGCCAGCAGTGCAGATTCCAAGTCATAACCATGGCAGCAATAAACACTCAGGTTCCTAGGCTGGGGAGTGCACCAGCAGCCAGGATGGTGCCCGGCTGATTTTAGCTATGTCCCGAGAGCCACAGTGTATCCAGAGTGAGTGTGTGTTCAGGATGGAACTTTACTTAGTACAGTGTGACAAGGAGACAATGTGAAGGGAGCATGAAGGTGAAAGCAAAGCAAGGGCATGGGTGAGACTCAGGTGTTTCTGCGGGCTCTGTATGGGAGCCTAGAAACAGCCTCCTTCCTCCAATGCCAGGGCCTGACTGGGACCTGCTCTGCTCCCTGTCATCGCAGTGACCACAAAGCATTGGTGACTGAGGCCATTACAAGGTGCTCAGTTGACAAGAAGGTGTGTGTGACACAATTGGTGAGCTGGCTCTTCTAAAGCCATCTGACTCCACTATTTTCAAATCTCTAGCCATCTTTGGAACTAAGTTCTTATCCAAGAGACAAGCAAGCACTGTGTCTGGCTCGTGGTCTTATTTGAAAATGACATGTTAAACCAGAAGCGAGTACACAGTAAGCCATTGGCGCCCACTGTTAGCAACTGAGAAAGTAATAATCTGTGCATGCTAGGTCAGTGGACCAGCGTAGTGACACAGACAACAAGAGCAACTCCAAGACATGAAACGGTGGTAAAAGATAAAAGATTAACAATAACAAAATCTAACAATAAGGGGCGGTCTCTGAGGGGTGATGAACATGTCTGTGGTCTTGATGTCCAGATGTGTGCACAAGCCTTCACTCCAAACTCTTCAGACTCACATGCATGGCTTTTTATATGTCAACCGCACCTCAGTGAGAGGGTTTTAAATTAAAATATTAAGTAACTATGGTTAGAATCAAAGCAAGGAAGAGAGCATGCAAGTTTTAGCATCCGCTGGTATAGAGAGCAGATCTCACTGAAAGATTTTAAAAATAATGCAGTCCACTGAAAATGGCAGGGAGATGTGCCACTCTCACCAAGTTTAGTTTTCTTTCCACAAAACTTTGTGAAATTTGTACTTGATTTCAAAATGCTGCCTAGCGGTCCATTAGTCTTTGGGTTGGAGCAAGGAGTAGAAGAAAGGTTACAAGCAAAATGCGCACTGGGCATTGCAATTGGTGAAGAAAAGCATTGGCACAGATGCTAAGAAAGTCTACTGGATTTCACGCCAAATTACAGTCTGGGATAGAGCAATGTAAATGAAATCACATGCTACAGGGCCTTTAAAATGCAGGCAAAGTAAAATGCCAAATGGCAGTGATGGCGATCAAATCCTAGGCAATCATTCTTTTGTTTACAGCCAGTTACTAAGCGATTATCTCTAGTTACATGTCCACTTTCAGAGATAAACATATTAATGTGTACAGAAGGAGGATGCCACTTTAACACTAGGAAGTTAAAGGTAAACCCAGGGGCCAGCAAGACAGCTCAGCAGGTAAAGGCACTTGCCACCAAGCCTGGTGACTCGAGCTCCGTCTCTGGAACTCACGCAGTGGAAGGAGAGAACTGAGTTTCACCTCCATACACAGACTCTGGCACACATGTACCCAGTACCCCTCCCATAAACAATGTCAAAAAGAGGAAATTCAGATTTGTACTCACCGAATAAACAGTATGAGTTCTCTTCCCAGTGGCTCTCTCCCTTGGTTTGCGTTTCTTTGCTCTCTATGGTGGACTTTAAAGATGTGTCCAGTTTTCCTGTTAATTTTGCACCTCTCCATACAAACAATGCCTTGGGAGTGGATCCTCATTCTGAACACGATGTTCATGCTCAGATTCCTCAGGGTGCCTCACAGGCAGCAATGCTCTGAGAATTCCTGGCTTGCAAAACGCATCCTGAGAGGAAGAGTCTTCGCTGCATCAGACTAAAAAAAAAAATCCAGGCTTTACAGGCTACGTGTGTCTTTCCGACCCAAGGGAAGAGCATGTGTCTGTCCCCTCTGCGTCGGATGCCTGAGAAGAGAGGCTGATGACGTGCCATGACCTGGATCTTCACAGCTGCCATTTTTCAGTGGGAAGACAGGCAGATGCCAGGAGTGACCAGAGAGCCCAAACCAACCGTGGCAAAGCAGAAGCGGTGTGATCTTCCGATGGAAACCCCATGCTCTCAGGAGAAGGCTCATCAATCGAGACTGGCATTCTCCAAAGGGAAGGCTGATCACCGAGAGTTTTGCTGCCCAACGCAGTGTTGGCTTTTCATGGAGCTCACAGGGAGACTGTGATCTAATGGGCCTCACAGTCAGAACCCGATAACTCACATGATCACAGAACCAACCCACCAACCTCTCTCTCTCTCTCTCTCTCTCTCTCTCTCTCTCTCTCTCTCTCATACACACACACACACACACACACCAACTTACAGAAGCACCTAGGGAAACATAGCCCAAACCAATAACACTGAGTTTCAGCTGTCATATAAACAAGACACTCTGAATTTTTAGATGAACAACAAATGCACACATGGTACACACCATATATGGGACACGGTGTATCTTCACACTGTACTTCTTAGTTCCTGAATCGGACAACCCTGACTGCGAAACTGTTGACAACCAAAGGCCCTGGGATTCCAAATGCCTCTGCCAGGCTGCCAACCTGCTCTGCCCAGTAATCACCCCGAGACCCTCCTCTGCCAGGTAAGCTTTCTACATTGGAACAAAGCTGGTTACCTTCCTCGGGGTAGCACTCCGGGATCCCATTTGCACCCATGATAAGGTTGCCGGCTTCGTCCTGTTGTTCCACAGTCCCAGGGGGACAGGTAGGAGAAAGGGTGGTAGGTTCTGGAGTGGTGGTAGTGGTGGCTGTCCTCCGGGTAGCTCGGATTGTAGTTGTGGGACGCCTGGTGGTGGTCGTGCGGCGTGTGGTAGTGGTGGTGGTCCGGCGGGTGGTGGTCCGGCGAGTGGTGGTGGTTTGGGGTTGAAGGGTTGTGGTGGTAGGCAGAGTGGTGGTCGTCGTGGTTGGTGGCATGGTGGTGGTGGGAGGATGAGTGGTTGTTCTGATGACCTCCAAACCCACCAGGGGCTTCCCTCCAAGACTCAAAATGGGTTTATCCTGGGCACTGGCCAGAGGTTTGCCATGTCTCCCCTGCCCAAAGAGGGGGAGGCCATCGGGACTCACCATAGGAGTTCCTCCCAGATCTGAAATGAAACCAAGCAAGAGATAAGCAACAAGGTGAAACAATGCAGGAGACAGAAAACACAATGAGAAAGCATCTTCTCAAAGCGTATGCATGCCTATGCTTTAATCAGGAAAAGGCAAAGGAGCCATGGCATGTGTCTGAGGTGGTGATATCTGTCGCTATGCAGAGAGATGAGCTTAGGAGGCTGCCCACCATTCCCGCTATAGAACTACATAAACTCTTGAGTCGGTGTGCAGCATATCCAGAGAAAACTGTCCGTTAAGGGAAGTGGTCCTTTGCTCTTTCTTTCTACCCTTAGGGGAGAAAACATGTTAGGTTGGGCCAGGGACCGCAAACATTTCCACATAAGTCCAGAGAGTAAGTCTTTTAAGCTTTCCGGGCCAGGTGGAGCTGTTCAACTCAGCCCTTGTAAAGCAAAACACTCAACAGACAAAGCCTAAACAATACATAAGTGATGAGCTGGATGATACATAAGTAAGTGTTCCTGTATTCCAAGTTAGCTTTCATGTATGGACACCAAAATGTGAATTTCATATCATTTTACCATATGCCACAGACATTCTTCTTTTGGGGCAAGGGGAAAGAGTTATTTTAAAATGTAAGAATTATTCTCACAGTCTTCCCAATCAGGCAGTACAGCCTGTGAGCTATCCTTTTCTGACCTGAGTTCTAAATGGCCAAGTTCAAGAACAAATTAGAGAACACTTCCAGAGCAGGAGTCTGAAGAAACAGAGGGACTAAAACCATGAGAAAAAAGCTGGCTCTGGCCCTATTTGGGGACCTGCTTCCCACACGGCTCAGAGTGACAAGACCACGGAAACCATTAGAAATAAGTGGTGCGGGGAAGACCAAAGCTACCCCACAGCTCACTCACCCACGATGGTGCGACCATCTCCCCCGAGTCTCACCCGGAGAGGATTGCCGTGTGAGTCTTGGAGGTATCTCCCTTCAGCATTGAAGACCAAGCCACGATCCAGGTCCACAACCTAAACCAAGAGAACACAGATGGAGGGGTACTGGGGATTCACAAATGCTCACATCTCCAGCTGTGTGTGCAGACATGTGAGCATCCACAGAAAGAAGAAAGGAAGTGAGAGGGAAGCCCCCTTGTTGCTATCATTTGCAGTGTCTGCAAAATCAGATGCAATTATATCTTGTATCGTATTGTTTGCCTTGGATCACTGCTTACCTATATGGAACGGAAACTGTTCCGCTTCCCAAATATGCAAAAGACATTTCAAGTATTTTTCAACCATTTAGGACATCGTAAACAGGAGCCAACCTCAGAATCCATCAACCGACAGATGAACTTAAATAAATAATGGCCCATCAGCAACAAGTAGAGGAATATGTGAGTCTTGTATATAGTTACCTAGTTTTACACTACCCAGGTAATAGGACTGATAATTTTGTAAAAACAATGTACTTTATACATAAGCTTGAAAATGTCAAAGATATCTACCAAAATGTCCCTAAGAGGTCACTTCTGAGAAGCAGTTTGGAGTAAAGAATGTTTTCTTTCTTTTTCTTGTATTCCTTGTATTTAATGATTGAATGAATAAATATCACTAGTTGCTTAAAAATATGAAATGCTTTTATTGTGCTATGTTAGAAATAAAATTTTGATTATTGAATTAAAAATTTTTAACTTCTAGAAATATTATAAAATATACCATACAGAAATTTCTTCCTCTAAGAAATTGTAAATCTTAGAAATGTATTGTTTCCCTCTGAGAAAGAATCTCAGGCTCTTTCCTGATGGTCCACCCGCAGGCATCCTCGTCTATTAGTGAGCCTTCAGATACACACTGGGCTGATAAGATCACAGTGCTCCCACGCTGATGAACATCTGAAACCCATCTCTACATAACCATGATGCAAAAAAAGTCCTGTTCTGACAGCAAAAATGAGACATTTGTGATAGATCCTACTTTCAAAATCAGCTCTGATTGCCATTCAGCCTTTGGCCAGGGTGGAGTATAGTGTCAAGACCTTTCCAGTTCAGAACCATTTATAAAGCAATTCTGTTTGATTGTCATGGCTCTCATCCTTAGGCCATCTATGGTGAAAATTTTCAGACACCTTCAGTACATATATTTTTAAAATCTTTTCATCGTAAGTAGAAAGCTTGGCTGGTAATTTCCACAGTGAGATTTTTCATTCTTCCAAGGAATATTTTCAGGCCATGAATACTGTTTTCTATCCACTGTCTCAACCCCAAAAATCCCCTAAACATTTATCTTAGCCCCGGGCAGGAGTTTAGCATATTCATCGTCTAAATGAAAAGCACTATGACATATTTTCAATTTCAGTCAGACAATGGTCAGATTCAAGGGATTAACTGATAAAACTGTCTACTTGCTTAGTTTTTGGCTTGGATTTACTATTTCTTTTACAAAGAATTTGAGACAACTAACAGAAAGTAAATGCACTAGTAATTATGCACTAAACTAAAAATAGAAATTAAATACAGGGAGGAATGTAGGAAAAGCCATTCTTAGGTTCTAGGTAGCTGCTGCAGTGGGACCATGAATTTCTCTGATCTTCCTGTCAATCAAGTCAAATGGAAAAACCCCAGAGTGAGGTTTTCTGAGGACAAGCCTCACAGATCACCAAAGACTTTCTAGACATTGAAAGCAATTATATTTAAGGCAGTTAAAACTAAAGATGGGAAAGAAAAAAGAGAACGTTCCTACTGTGGAGTGGCTATCGCCTTTGCTAAACATAAGACCTATCCTCCGTTTACCAAGTAGAAACAAGAGACTTTTCTTCTTTCTTAAGCTGTTAAATTCTAGGAGAACCGGATGCAGCACCTATGCAGTCCCAGTGCCAGTGAGGCTGCGAAGCAGGAGGATCTCAAGTTTGAAGCCAGCTGGAGTACATTGAAAATTTATCAATAAGAGAGGGGAAGAGAAGGGAGGAGAGGAGAGGGGAAAAAGGGAAGGAGAGAGAAGGGAAAAAAGAAAGAAGAAAGGAGGGGGAGAGGATGAGAGAAAAGGAGGAGAGGGGAGGGGAGGGAAGAGGAGGGGAAGAGAGGGGCAGACTACTTGATTTATTGGCACACAGTATCCATGGTTTTCTCTTCCCAACACTTAAGAACACCTTGAGTGTGTAAAGAAGTTTACCTTACCCACTTTGTTCCTTGAGGACCATTGATAATCTTTTGTCTGTTTGGTTTTCCAATACTACCAGGAGGTATGTTCTCTTCTACATTTGGTCGTCCATTATAACCTACATAGCAGGGAAAAGGGAAAAGAAGTTCCTAGTAAATTCAACCTTCCTAGACCACTGACTTCATCAAACCAAAAGTGCAAACACTTCGTTTCCAACAAACACAAAATAGAATTTCAACCAGCAGCATCTACGTATTAGATAAGTTTGCACTGTGATTTCTACAGGACAGTCAAGTGTCAGCCTGACCATGCTGGAGCCTGAAAATGGCCTCCTAAGTACCTCTGTATGTGAAGTTTAAGACCTTAGTAGCTCTAGCTTCATTTTCACCAACAGGAAGGCAGTGGAATCACGGAGAATAGTGGAGATGATCTCTAAGAGTTTTAACCACCACCAAACAGGACAGCTATTTCCAGCCGACCCCTGTCCCAGGTCCCAGTCGCCATGTGATGTTGTCCTGGTGTGCTGGGCTCTGCAGTACAGCTTGAGACGTTTAATGAGTTGTTTCCGACCAGCTTCTCTAGGGGACAGGTGGCCTTTATTATCAACTGGTAGCCTCTGAGGCCCAGGCTGACTTCAGGAGAAGAGTCAGGGCTTCTGACAACACTGCTAGTCATACTTAGTTCAGGCCTTCCCTTGTATAGTAAGCATGTAGTGTGTTCTTTTACATGCAAGGCATTGGTAAACTCTACATCTATCTCTATGTCACTTAAAACAATCTTAGTAGAAAAACTACCCCCACATGGGACAATGCATCAAGCGAATTAACATGCTGCCAGGTACGGTGATTTATGCCTGCACCTCAGCACTCAAGGGCTGAAAACAAGAGAATCGCTTTAAATTTGAAAGGAACTGGAGCCATACAGTAAGTAAGTGCCAGGCCAGTCGGGACTAGAATGAGGCACTGTCTCAAATGAGTGAATTAATGAATCAATAACTAATGCCACCAGATTCTCACACACTTGCTGAAGATGTTCTAAGAAACTCCAGTTACACACGAGGGAAGTACAAGGTTCAGCAGAATGCAAATTTAACGCAACCGCCTGGGATCCTGTCCTGCGGTTCACATGAGCCCTAGTTCATAGCTGCCTATGCTCCATTGTCTGTTACAGAATTCCGGACATATGTTAGCCTGACCCAATTCTATGACAACTTTACCACGTGCTTTCTGCAGGTTGTAGACACCATTTGGTGAATGAAATGTCAAAGAAATTCCTACAGAAGATATTTGAAATTGAGCTAGGGTTTATTTGGTTGAGTTTTATATGCAAAAGATAAGGATGAAACAAACCTGTACACACACACACACACACACATACATAGAAGCACACACAAACACACGCATACACACATACATACCCAAACACAAATACATACACACAAACACACACATGCACACACATATGCATACACACACACACATACATGTGTTATTACTATTGGTTCCTTAAATATGTTCTGCCAAGTAAATAACTGAAAATAACATTTGGCTATGACACATCGTCCCAGATGAAGGGGCAGTTTGGAGGGTGACAGTATTCTCGGTGTCCGGAGCCTAGCTGCAGCTCAGACATCTCTGACGTGACTTGAAGCCAGCAGTTCTGACCTCTGCCGGTCAAACCCATCTAAAATCAGTGGCCACTGTGCAAAGCAACCCCCGCCCCCAACACACAACTGAACAGAGAAGTGGGATTGATGCCTGCTTGGTTAGCATGGATGCTTAGTAACACAAATCAAACTAAGCTTTAAAACAACCACTTAGCACTTTTTAGAAAGAAATATAAAAGGTTGGTTGGCTAAAAGTGAGAACCAATTACCTTGTGAGAGCACGGGTCTTGGGGGCTGGCGCGAGACTGGGGTCCGGAATCGTCGCTGCATACGCTGGCGCAAGGAAAGCATGGGCGTTGTGGAGGAGTAGCTGGGAGGGGCACGGGTGGTATACCTTGGCCAGGAGTGGGTGCTGGCCGTGGGACTTGCAGTAGCAGGGTTTCGAGGCTGGTACCGAGGAGGTGGGCTTGAGGCTATTGAAGTGCTGCCTGGTGGTCGCCTTCCAGGGATGGCGTTCTCCTCCTGCACAAGGCTCCCTCCCTGGGGCACCAGCCCAGCGGCAGCCCTGTCCTTGCCAAAGTTTCTGTCCGCATATTTGTTGCCCCTGTGGGAGGAGGAAGAAGGCCACTTTGAGGTGGGCAGAGAGTCTTCCTTGCCTTTTAAAAGTCCTTCCTTTTCCTCTTCCTCCTCCCCCTCCTCAGTAAAGACTGACTGCAGAGATTCAGGAGGCAGGGGACCCTTGGAAGGCGAGGTCTTCTTCACTGGTGTGTCCTGGAACCCAGCCCTGCCAGGAACCTGGGCCCGGGGGTGGGGGCTGCCTGGCCGGCTGGGTCTCACAGAGGCTCCTGTGTGGCTGGGCTGAGGGCTGCTATCGCTGTTCCTTATCTGGGAGCCAACCTGCCGATGTCTGAAAGTAGATGGGGTGGCATCCTTGGCACGAGCCGAGTGAGTGGGAGTCCGGGAATCTGGAGTCTCAATTTCGGTGCTGTTTTCCTCATAGCTGCTCTGGGAATTCTCATCCTGACTCTGGGAAGCCGAGGGGAGTGCCCCACGGGAGTTCATTTTGTGTGAACCATCACGCCCTGCTTCTTCACTCTTACTCTGAGAACTAGAAACCTCTGAGCTGCGGCCAGGCGTCATCCTTCTGGGATCAGCAGACCCAGGGAAGGGCTGTGATCTCGGTGCTGGAAGCCGAGCAGGGGACAACTGGCGGCTGGTAGACCCTGGGGGTGTCTGATGGGCATCCTCATCGGTTCTCTGCTCAAAGTCCCGTGCCTTGGAGGACAGAGGGGATTTGCCCCCAGGATGTCCATCTGCTCCAACAGCTTTGGGGTTTTCTGGGATGGGATCCTTCCTGTACAAGCTGGCCCCTCTCTGGGGGCCTCTTCTTAGGGTGTCCCATCCCCCAGAGGCTGGGTGCCTGGACGAGGAAGGTGTACGATCGTTGGCCACAGTGGCTGGAAGTGGCTCTTCATCCTCACCATCTCCATAGACATTAGAACCAGGCCTGGTGTGGGATGCTGGCTGTGAAGGAGACCTAGTGAGGACTGTCGAAGCTGAGGTAGACTGAGGAGACCCAGAAGGCTGCAGTCTTAGTCCCCGGAATCTGGGGAATCTGTTCAGACTTCTGCTGTGGGCAGAGAAGGGCTTATTCCGTGTCAAACTGAAGTGTCCCAAGGCAGGCCGGGTTTGTTGGGTCTGAGCAGTGACCTCAGCCTGCCTTCTGGTGTCTCCACCATCAGAAGTGTCCTCTTCCTCTGGGCCCTCTGTCAGGGAAAAAGGGTGAGAAGAGCCGGAAGGTGACACAGCAGTGCGGGAAGGCATGTGGGAACCAGAGACCAGTGCATCCTGGTGGTCCTTCCAGCCCCTAGAAAGCTGGGATCTGGAGTGGGGTCGGGAGGACCCTCTGTGCAGGGGGCCGTGACCCAAGGGTTGGGCTGCAACACTGGAATCCTCCTCACTGGTAGAAGATTGAGAATGCCTCGATGCAGACGACTCCGCCTTTGCCCCTGGGAGCAGCCTGCTTTTGTCCCTGAGCATGTTAGAAGCCACATGGTGACGAGGGGTTGCGGTGGGCTTAGACCCAACTGGATTCTTAGGTGTCTGGGAAGAAGCAGCTTTAGGGTCAGGGGAAACTTCTTGATCGTCCTCATTTTGGTTCGTGGAATCATTGTCTGTAGAGCTGAGCTGGGGGTAGGTAGAAGAGGCCGTCACTGAAGATTCAACCCCTGGATGAGGGTGGGGGACGAGTGAGGAGCCACGCCTATCCATCCCCTCCTTGCGGGGCAGCACTGGCAGGCCAGTCCTTGCTGGAGTCCTGCCAGGAGCTGGAACCCAATGACCAGATCTACTTGGTATCCTCAGGGGTCGCCTCTGGTCTAGGGTTTCCACCCGTGATGGACGAGGATCTTCAAGGGAATCCAACTCCTCCTCGCCATTGACGTCCGTGGTCTGGGGATCCAGCTCCCCCATTTTAGAGTGAAGTTGGGTTTTCCGAGGCGGCCCACCGTTAGCCAGGATTTTATTCTTTAAGTCAAGGAGACCATCGTTGGCATTTTTGGCTGGGGGAGTGTGTTCTGAAGAAGCTGCGGTTTTAGGAGCAAGGGGAGAAGGCTGAGGTTTCTCAGGATTCCGGATGTTCCTTCCATCCTGGTGTGCACTGACCTCTGGGGAACTGGCTGGAACAGATTTTTAAATGGTGGGTGTCAGGGGAGCTTTAGGAGCACCCACCACCCAGTGTGGAGGAGTCCCACATGTCTCATTGTAACTCATCACTTCTAATTCCTTAGACCACTAAACATGCACATCCCCAGTTATCCCTTTTTGTTCTTGTTCTAGTTTACTTTGTATAACAGAGTTCTAGATCCTATGTGTGGATTGAATCAGGGCATGCCTCGCTGAAGAAATTCTAGAATGAGGGCTTAGATGTACAGTCAGCCCTCCGCATCCATGGAGCCTGCAGACTCAGATTCCACCAACTTGCCTCAAAAACACTTAAGGAAAAAAAATGTGTCTGTACTGACCGTGTATAGACTCATTTCCCCCTAAATAATATAGTGTCCACACCATGTTTCCACTACATTATTGTGTAAGTAGGCTGGGATCATTTAAAGCATATGAGAAAATATGTGTGCGGGTTCTATGCAAGCACTTCTGTTTCAGAGAAAAGGACTTGAACTTCTGCAGAGTTGGCATGGTTGGTGGTTTTGGAACCAACCCCAAAACACTGAGGCGTGACTATGAGTCACTGGTTTCATAAGTGCAAGGTCTTGAGTAGGGCTCTCTTAAGCTAAGTACAGTATGTTGCCAATGTAGCATGGCTGTTCTTAATGTCAAGCAACCTCGACTCAGTTACAGGAAAATGATAGATGGAACTTGTAAGTGGCTCGAGTGGGTGCCGAGCTTGAACACTCTGAAGCCCCACAAGGATTCTGTCTCCCCTCAACACACTTTCACTTGCTTTCTCTCTGACTTAACGTTTCTTTCATAATGGACGCATTTGTATCTCCAAACTCAGGCTTAAACTAGAGCCCAGAGTCGACAAAACAGTATCTAAAACATGTCCTATGGTTCTTTCTGTCTTGAGAGAAGAACAGACTGAGGGAAGGGAGGTTGTATTGGGAAGGAGTTTCTACAGCAACAGGGGACCTAGAGGGAACAGAGAGCTTTTTCAGTGTCTTCCAGCATGAAACCATGGGCCTTACACAGTGGAGACAGCTGTGTGTTTCCAGAATAAATGCCAAGAAGAGGCAACGAAGGAAGCCTGGTCCATAAACAGACCACCCCATCTCTGGATCTTTGAGAACTTGTTAGTTTTAATACTGATCAGACAAACCAGGCAATTGGAATTCTTCTGAGAAATGCTGCACCCCAAAATATTAGAGGACAAAATGAGCCATTTAAAGCATGCAACATAAGGCCAAATTAAGCTTACAAACATGTTCTTTCCCTCCCAATATAAGCCCCAAGTAAAACACTAATACTAAAGTAATCATAATCAATATATTGATAATAATGTCAATAAACTAATTTTAGTCTTTGGAAAGATTGATTTCAAAGGAGACTACAAAGCACTTGAGAAACAGCTGTGCAAACTCAACCCTGAAAAATCATCAACTGAGTGCTTCTAAACCCAAAAGCACAATTCAAAGTAACACAAAACAAACGACAGGAACGAGAGGAGAGAGGAAAAGCGCGAACACACAATGCTTACTTGTTGGTATAGTGACAATGAAGGCTTTGGAGTGTGGCCCCTGGCCTCTCCTGTTTGTGGCCCGGATTTTGAACAGATAGCGTTCCCCAGGCTGCAGACCGTCCACCAGGGCAGAAGTGGTGTGTCCAGAGAAGGTGAGGGACTTTGCTCCAAATGGTTTGAGAGCCGGGGCATATGAAAGAATGTATTCTGAAATGATTTGGCAGACGGTTGGAAGGAAGAAAATGAAAACAGTCCTGCATCCAGCAGACAGACCATGGGGGCAGAATGAGTTAGAGCACACATGGGCTGAAGCTAACACCCTAGCGATGAACACCTGGTCAACAGCTGCAGCGGAAGAATGCGGTGCAAGGCAAGCTCACACTTGTTAGCGTTCTTGGAAGTCACAGGCGGGCAACTTGCTAGTTTAAGCAAATGAAGCACACGACCTAGGGGCAGTTATCTTTACACAATTGATCAAATATATATACATATGTATATATATACTAGTTTGGGGTTCCATTTATTTACAAACCTTCTATAGTGGCATCAGCATACCCCAGTGTAAGAAACTAAGGGACCCCAAAAGTACTGACTTCCAGAAACTGATTCTGAATAACTCCTCACATCAGATTTCATTTACCAAGTGGAGTGACTTTTAGTATATTAACTCAGAAAAAAATGCCATATCTGGCATAAAATTTCATTCTTGTAAGAATTATAAAAGTTCTTATTCACTCTGTGCTGCTGAGAATATTTCATAGGATTTAAAACTGTGAAGGAAGTCACTGATAGAGCGGTGTGGCTCCTGGTGTCTCCACTTTCATTGGCTTGTCTATAAGCACAGAATGCCCTTGGAAGTTAAAACTACAGCTCAGTATAAGAAACTGTTTCTTTTATTGCATGTGAATTTTGTTAATATTTATTTATATTTTAAGCTTCTTCTTTATTTTATTTTTTGAAATTAAAATGTAATTGTACCATTTTGCCTCTCCCCCCTCCTACCCCTCCCAAGGGGTCAGCCCTACAATTATGTACATACAAATAATATTAGATGGGTTGGGCAGGTTGTATCTATATATTTAGAAATATGTACATATATATATATATATATGCAACAACAAAAACAAAGGCATAGTTCACAGTGTCATTTTAATGCTCAACATGGAATTGTCCTTACCTATTCTCTCAATGAATTTAATATTCAAAGAACTTACCAAGCTAATATGAGCATGACCTCAGAAAAATCCTTTGAATCCCAGAAAAACCACGCAATTACATGAATGTGGGGAATCTTCCCCTTCCTCTAAGGCCTAAGCTTTTCGCAGTGCACTGAATAAAGAGCATTTTCACCTAGAAAAGTCTTTGCACCTTGTGTGTGGAGAACACAGCACTCTTTGCTCATAGAATTCATCATCTGTAGTCACAAAAAGTAAGAAGTGGGGGAGCCCCCATCCCACAAAACCTTACAATTAGATTCCTTAATGGGTTAGGTACATCTAGAAAAACTCCTAGCCGTGTCAAATGTGTGCTCTCTTACTATGCTTTATGTTTCCCAGACACAGAAAATATCCCCAATTTATCATGAATTTTAATCTCACAATTATACCCATATGGGAACTCAACAGGGTTAAGATACATAAATCTCTTCCATCTGTAGAACTCAGTAGCTCTCATTTCTGGCAAAATTTGACTGGTGACCTGTGGTTTCCTTCAGCATTGGTTGTGATCTACACTAAGATATGAGACAGAAAAAGAATGAGTCTGTATTATGAAAATAAATTCACTAGATGAGCAGTAACTGCTGTTGTCTAAAACTAATTAGCCAAAAAGGTGTCTTTACTTCCTTTGTAGAGGCATTTCCAGCCTCGCAGTCCCAAGACACAGCGAGCCAGTGCTTATGCTTTCATAAAAACCATGATTTAAAGGGCCAGCTAAATATATATTCTCTTCATTTGTTCCTGTGGGGATGGGGACAAACTTCTTTTGAAGAAAAAAAATAATTCTTTCTAAAAAGTGAAAAGAAGTATAGAAAAAGTCATGCCAGTCACCTTCCTGGAGCCACACCGTTCTAATAAAGTCACAGGACATGTGAGCCAAGTCATCTTGTGGTTGAGTGAAAAACAATGAACCATTCAATAGTTTCCTTCAGGAAATTCTCAAACGAGACTGGTCATGTTTTTTTTGCATTTCTCTAAGCCTGAACAAACTCCTCGGGCTTTTGTTTTTATCACACTTAAATTTGCCCCCCTAAACCTAATGTAGTAATTTGAATGTAATTGGCCCCCATACTCTCATAGGGAGTGGCACGATTAGGAGGTGTGCCCTTGTTGGAATAGGTGTGGCCTTATTGGAGGAAATGTGTCACTGTGGGCGGGCTTTGAGGTCTTCTATGCTCAAGATACCATCCAGTGTCTCAGTTCACTTCCTGTTGCCTATGCAAGATGTAGAGCTCTCAGCTCCCTCTCCAGCACCATGTCTGCCTGCATGCCACCATGTCCCACCATGATGATAATGAACTGAACCTCTGAACTGTAAGTCACCCCAATTAAATGTTTTCCTTTATAAGAGTTCCTGTGCTCATGGTGTCTCCTCACAGCAACAGAAACCCTAAGTAAGGCACCTCGTAACAATAGAAAGATTCCTTTCTCTAAATAAAGGTTCCATCCTTCCTGCTGTGAGGGTGCACTTGTCAGCAAAGCCAGGCAAAATCCAGTGTGAGTCTTTAAAATGTCTCCAGATTTCTGAAACTTTTCCATTGAAAAGATTTCTGTGTTTTCTTAGCAGTCCCAAGAGACTACTTTGCAACTTCACCAGCTGTACACATCTCTTTCTCCTTTTATCCTTTTAAAGCTCTGATAATCTTCGTCTCTATTTTTTTTCATCCTTTCCTTGACCCAAATAAATCAATGCAGGCTGAAATTTAGGGAACAAATCCACTTTCTGGAAGTTATAACTTAAGGTTTTCAGCCCCATTAAAAGTATTTACGGTGTCATTAAAGATGTTTATGGTCCCGGCAGACCCCTGCCAGCTTCTCCTTTCAGGATCTCACAGTCACAACGGAAAGCTCTAGAATTAGCACCGGGTATAAAGGTTATGACAGCATATAGTACAGTTAAAAATGTCTCCAGGGTGACTAGCCTAAAGACCCCGCCTACAGGAGGGTGACAAGAATAACTGGCAGATGATCACGTACACCTTACAAAGCCTCCATGTCCCCCCCCCCGGGTTAGCATCTCACTGTACATGGTGCTTGTCTAGTTTTCTGTAGAGTCACCAGAGTAGCATTGCTCAGGAAGAACACTCAGGGGTAAGGAGGAGACAGCTACCTTTCACTTTCCCCTCGGTCTCTGGCAGTGCATCCCAGGATACGGTGACAACCGAGGGTTTGCCACTGACTGGCCAGACATTCAGGTTCTCTGGTGCAGTGGTGGGAACTAGAGGGTGACAGAAAACAAAGATGTCACAAGGCTCCCATGGACCTTCCAAGTGGAAATAGAGACAGGCTCCTCACACACTATTTACAGAAGAGATACTGTGCTGACGTCGATGACACACAAGCGATGGCTCTACACTAGCTTTTTGGAAATTGACTTAATGTCACTTCCTCCAACTCATGCAGCGAGTTTAGACATGGGCTTTTAGCAATTTCAATTTTTTCTTCTGGCTCAATATCACAGTATCAAAAGTGCAAAATCTGTAACATCCTTTCGGTACAACTTTTGTCTTTCTGACAGGGACTCACTATGTTTCCCTAGCTGGTCTGGAACTCAATAAGTAGACCAGGCTAGCCTTGGATTCACATGTGCCCACCTGCTTCTGTGTCGCAAGTGCTGGGATAAAAGTCATGCTGCCATATCCAGCCTCCTACAACTTTTAAAGATGTAGTCCTGGCTGCTATTGAGTAATATCGGCTACAGAAAAGATGTTCCCTAAATTCAAATACAACCCCAACCTCAGGAAGAGCATATAACAAAAGCTAGGCCACCCAGGGACATCCGTGGTCACAACAGCAACTTGTGTATGCTGCACTCAGGAACTTGGTAGGTTTGACATGGCAGAAGAATATTTTAGTGGAAATGGGCTGCCACAGTACAAAGCATGGGCCCATGGTTAAAGCATGCTCCTTAACCTCTTCCATTTCTCTCGTTCTCTTTTAATTTAATAGTTCTAAATCCAAACTCTAACTCTAACACAATCTCTACTAGTAAGGTTTTAGTTAGTGAGACTTTAAAAACAGCCGACGCTACCCTGTGTCACCACTGACTTCTCAGTTAACAGTGGTCCTCAGTAGAAAACCCAAAGACATTTCAGACACAAACCAGATTCCGGTGTTCTCTGGAAGATGGAGGAGCTCCATTTGCCATCTCGTTCACCTTGTGAAATCCGGACTGCGAATTCATACACTGTGTCTGGGATCAGGCTGTCCACCAGTACACGCCTGTTAGACACTTGCTTGTAATCCCACCTGGCCGACTCCCCCTTCTCACGGTAGCGCACAGTGTACTGTCTATGAGAAAACACAAAACAATCCTCCTGGGGGCCAGAGTCTTTGAAGCTGAATTCCAGATTCTTTGCTGCTTGTTTTTCCAAGGTGACTTTTGGAAGGTGAGCAAGGAGATGTGCGGAGAAAAATCTAAACTTTGATTATGCCATTGGCTCTAAGACTCTGCAGACAGGGTCCCTGGAAAGAAGTGTAAAACAGGCCAAGAAATATAGAGTGTATTGCTGTCCAAGACTGAAAATGCCCCAGTGTTCCAAAAACCAAACAGAGAAGACAAAAGGAAGGGGTAAAGGGAGGCAGGCAGAGTTCATGAGCAACTAATTTCTCAGTGGTGTGTGTGCACATGGTTTGAAGAATGTGACAGTCCCAAGAACTGGAACTGACTCCAGGTAGCCAGATATAAACACACACACACACACACACACACACACACACACACACACACACACACACACATATACATGAATGCACACACAAAACCCCTCATTTCATGCTCATTTGGGCATGTTCTACAGACTCAGAACAGGGAACATGTGGTCTTCAATAGACTTACTGCTGTGAAATTGAGCATAAATCTATAACAGAGCAGGACAGAGTGGCTTAGAGAGGTCCAGTATGATCTGCAGAGGGAGAAATACCAAACGTACTGATTCTCAAAAGCCCCAGGCAGCATACGTCTACGACAATCTCAGGGCAGCAAATTCTAAAGACTGGATACCTTTTAATCGAGTCTTCCTTCATGACTTCTTCTCATTAGAAAGCCTTTGAGGCATTAAAAATGTTCTGTTCAGAGATCAAGAAAGTTCAGTTGGTAAAATGTTTGCAAGGCAAGTGTAAGGACCAGAGTCTGATTCACAAAAACCATGTGGGGGAATAAAAAGCAGGCATGGGGGTACATGCTTATAATACCAGATGGGGTTTCCCCGGGACTTTCTGGCCAGGCATCCTAGCCTACTTGCCAAACTTCAGGCCAGTAAGAAAGTCTCTATCAAGATCATAAATAAAAAAAAAATCAGAAGACACCTGAGGAACAGCAACCAAGGTTGACCTCTGGCTTCTGCATGCACAGGTACATGTGCGTGCACACAAGTGTTATGGGTTATGTGTAGATGGCAGGAGAAGGCATTAGCTGAAGACACCACACAGCAATGGATAAAGCATTCCTTCTGAGGAGAGTTCAAGTTTCCTCTGGTTTTCAGCAAGATGTTGGAAACCAAAGCCCAGAGGTAATCGTGAGTGCTTCCTGTTGGGGGAGAGTATAACTGATGGAGGAGCACAGTGACTCCTCTGAGCACCTCAACAGGGGTCATTCTGTTGGCAGAGAGTCCTGTACCTACTATGGATCACAGTGTATACACATTCATAATCTGAGCATTATATTTCTTCTATTCCAAAGTATGTCCCACTTCCCTGCTGTAGATAGGTTCAAAACTCAGTACATAATAACTAGGCTGCAAATCTTTGGCTTTTTCTTGGTTGTACAAACTATTAAGTCTTAGAACACAGAAATGGTTTTTTACTCATACTCATGGAGTTTCTCTGCAATTTGCAAAACCATGAAACTCATATAAAGATGATTCTAACTTGACAAAATTGTTTTATCTGTTGCTACTACAGATGGGTATAAAAGACAGACCAGCACAACATCATGAGCTAAGAGAAGAGGTGCTCTTTGTTACACACAGCAAGCAGGACATGACATACTTCAGAGATCAGCAAATGTCTACTGAGAAGCCACGTGTGCATCATCAGACAAGCATCTACCACTCTACATAAAAATCCATCCTGCCTTGACTCTTCAAGAAGTCTCCTCTCACTGTGAACACTGCACAGAGGGAAACTGAGGCAGGGGAACAACAAACAGGAAATTTCCACACAGACAAAATGGAGCCCAAGAGATGTGAACTCCTGTTCTGTGAATTACACTCCCAGACCCTACTTGATTTGCAGGAAACAGCCTGCCACAGAGTCCTGGAACATTCAATAGCAAAAGAGGGGTTGGCACCCACACAGGAAAGAAAATGAAATCAGGATGGAGAGATAGGTCTGTAGTTAAGAGCACTGGGCTCTTCCACAGGATCCAGGTTTGGTTCCCAGCACCCGCATGGCGGCTCACAACCATCTATAACTCCAGTTACGGGATTTCCGATGCCCTCTTCTACCTCTGTAGGCACCGATCGTGCAGATAGTACACAAGTCCACCTACATACACGCAAGCAAAACATTTGTGCACAAGAAGTAAAATAAACAAACCTTTACAAAGCTAAAAAAGAAAATGACTGAATCCGTTTAAAGCCCAGGGAAGCTGTGTTTCTCATAAACAAAGATAAGAAATGAGCATATGTACCTTGACGCGACAACTCTCTTCTGTTTCTCCACAAGAGGATCCACCCAGGCAACGAGTACGGACTGTGATGACATGACCCGGACACTGATATCTTCAGGCACATCCAGCTCACTGTCCTCTGCAATGACAGTGGCACAGAAAACGGCTCCTCTTACCATAGGCTCTCCTCAGGCTTCCTCAGGCCAAGCCCTGCCTAACTTTTAGTTGCTTGTGCTTAATTCAGGTCAAACGAGATGAGCAGAAAGCTAAGAGATCACTTTGTCTGTATATAGAAAGCTAAGTGATCACTTTGTCTGTATTGGGGGAGAGAGGTCGAAAGACAATTTCCCCCGAAGGAAGTGGCACTATTAGGAGGTGTAACTTTATTGAAGTAATTGTGACCTCATTGGAGGAACTGCGTCACTGTAGGGGAGGGCTTTGAGGTCTCCTTTGCTCAAGCTTCACTCAGTGTGACACTGAGTCTGCTTCCTGTTGCCTGCAAGATGTAGGCCTCTCAGCTGCTTCTCCAACACCACGTCACACCATGATGATAGTGGACTGAACCTCTGAACTGTCATCTACCACCCCAACTGAATGTTTTCCTTCATACAAGTTGCCGTGGTCAAGGTGTCTCTCCACAACAATGGGAACACTAACTAAGATGAGGGATCTCCACTTTTCTTAACCGTTTTCTAGGAAGTAAGTAGTTCACTGTAAATGCTAACTGAGCCATGCAGCATGCAGAGGAGCACAGAGGAGCTGCTACACCTTCTTAGAAAACACTGCAAGAAACTCTGCGTTTGCTCGTTACATGCTGCAAATTTCTTAGAATAATAAAACTTTCATGAGGCAATGTTGTGGGGGGGTGGAGGGAGTTCACATTGCTGGTCCTTAGAGATCGGGACGTGAAGTAAAGATTCTGCTTTAAACAGTGGTTATGAATTTCATGGGAATCAATGTTCTTCACATTTTGGAGTATGTGGTTGCAAGGCAGATTAAATGTTATATTCAGATATAAGATAGAGGTAAGTTTGTCGATTTCTTGCTGGGATTTATTTTTGTCATCAAAAATGTAGTCAAAAAGTTCATCGTCTTACTCCGGTCTGTAACTAACTTACAAGGTGTCTTCAGGTTTGCTTGTAACTCTCTTACATTTTGGTTTTCTGTATATGGGTCATTTTATTTCAAAAGAATACAGATCTGACCTAAGTGGGGAAAGTTGGAACAGACTGTTAGAAAAGCTGCCTAAGCTCTATGTAGTAATCTTTGAATGATACAAATGCATCAGGATCCAGTGGGACATCCCTATGCAGCATGGAAAACCATAGCAAGTTCCATTTTACACTGGGATCCTGCTGGGGCTTCCTCCTGTCCTGCTTAGCTTTTGTCAACCTGACTCAAACTAGAGTCGCCTGGAAGAGAGAGCCTAGGCTGGAGAACAGCCCTGATTAGATTGGCCTGGGGCTGTGTCTATGAGAGATTATCTTGATTGATGACTGAAACATGTTCGTACCTCTGACACTCTGCCCTATAGTTCCCTTCCTTCCTCTTGAAAGTCACCAACCCCATCACCCCATCACAGCCAGCACCATGTGGAACACAGCAGTCACCCCAGACCACGGCTTCACCAATTGAATCCTTGGAAACATACCTGAATTCTTGCGCTTTGTGAGGGCAGCCCTATAGACGGGCTGACTCTGCCCCTGGGAGTTGGTGGACTGCAGGGAGACCACATACACCGACTCAGAGGCTGTGGACCAAAGAGCAGGACATGGGACAGTGCCCTCATTCCCCAGGACCCTCTCTGCCCTAACAGCCTCCCCTCCCCTGCCCCTGCTCCAACTATGCTAAACATTTCACCTGTCAGCCTTCGTGCGTACTGTGCCTTATCACGATCTTTCGTTCACAGGAAAGGACAGGCTCAGAGAAGTAAGGGGACTGCCAAAGTCAGAGGAGTTGGGTCTTCCAACCAGTTCTACGTGACTTTGAGACTCAGGCTCTTATTAACTTCTGCTGAGGAAGGAGCAGGCCCTAAGCAGGTGTCACAGAGCTACAGTAGAAAGCATCCAACACTAAATGTACACTTCTCTCTATGCCTTGGTTATTGAATACTGGGTGGAAATACAACCTCCAAACTGACAGCAGCATCACCACCCAATGACCCCAGAGAATCTCATGCACACCCCATCAATGCAGTCCTTGGCTGGCTCGTTTCCCAGCCTCTGAGTATGAGAACAGAGTACCACATTTCACTTCCCAAGTGTCTCCAGTCTGCACCTTCCTAAAGCTCTCCAGACTTGCTTGTCTTCTATCAATTACCACTCCTGCCTAGGGCCTGATCTCATCATCTCCTCTCCCTTCTGTGGTCCTGAGGCTGCTCCACCCACAGGGCTTATTCCATCCCCTTCTGTGTGGGGCCTCCTTTGACTATCACTTTGGCATCGCTACATCTCCCAGGGATTTCCCAGACACAGAAGACCACCAATAAAATGTGCTTGGTGATTGTCTAGGGGTGAGATGCATTGTCAATGTGACTTCAAGCCAGTCTCTATGGTTCTTCAGTGTGTGTCCACTTCCTACAATGCCCCGTGGATGGTGGCATCTCTGTGGTGAACAGTGCAGAAGATGTCACAAAGACGGGCTTCCCAGGGCACAGCATACCCCGGAGAATTCCCTTCACCCTCACCCATTCTGCCCTGTTTGTATGAGGCACCATGAGAAGCCCAATCTGTCCATGAGAAGACAACTCAAGAGCTAATATATTGTAGAAGAAGCCTAAAAAGGGCCTACCCTGTATGATTACACACCAGGCTTAGAGGTCACATACACCTTAGGTCCAAATTTGTTCATGTTTAGGCAGCAAAAGAACAAGGTCATATCATCTTCAGGTGATCAGAGGTGTAGTACTGAAGAGAAGAAAAACCAACAGGGCAGCCATGAAGGACAGAACAGTGTCAAATTAGGTTCTAGTGTCTGATATGAGCAACGGTCCTATGAGCGTTCACATGAAATGTTCCATGGGAAGAGCACTCCCCCACAGTATTGGATCTGCAAAGAGTGTCTTATTCTTGAGCTGGATAACTGGGTAGACTTTGGTCTGTATCATCAAAGCAGAGCTGAACAACATGCAGAAACCATCCAGTGGCAAAGGGACAGCTCAAGAACGAGGGACTGGAGTGATCCCAGATTATTCTATGGTTTCACGTCACCAAGTCTCCTTTTCCTCTTCACGGAGCACACCCAGCCTGGATTCTTCCTTCTGCTTCCTCGGCTCTCGCGATATTTCTTGTTGCATTGGAGTAGAGGGCTGGCTGGTGTCTTTTGGCTGGGCTTTGAGATAGCTCAAAGGTTCTGTGCCTCCTTGTGGGGACCATGTGGATGCAAAGAATACCACATTGTTGTCTCCCGGAATACCACACCGTTGTCTCCTGCTGGAAGCACCCAATCAAGAGATTTGATAGACCCTCTCCTGGAGTGTGCAGCAGGCAGCTGAACACAGCGTTTGATGAAGCAGAGACTTCTGGGATGCTTCAGGAAGAGGAGCATAGCCACTGCCCAGGGTCTTCAGCAGGACCAAATCTAAGCTGTTTACACTGTAGCACGGTCCAGGGAGCCAGGCCTGGGGGTCCAGGGAACTGTCAGAGTGTCTGCCTAGGCTCCCTAACGGTCTATACTTATGCCCTTAGCAGATGAGCTCTCGGAGCAAACCAGCAGTGCAAGCCACAGGTTTCCTTCCCAGAACTCTGCCTCCAGGAAACTGCTCTGACCCAGGGCTATTCTCTGACCTTAAATCATTGTGCATCACGGCTTGGCTGCGAGTCTCTCTTCTGCATGCCATGACTCTACTCCCACTTCCTATAGTCTGCATGTGCCTCACCTATCTTGCAGAAGAACTTACCCTTTAAGACAGAGGTGCCAAGCAAGAGGCACCATACCCCCTTTCCTGTGCTACGCTTAGACGCCACAGGTTGGTGGGAGCCTCTTTTGGTCCTTCTCACCGCAGCCTCTGTTCCCAACAATGCCACTCTCCACCTCTGGCCTCCATGCCTCTGAATGATGCAAGCCTCCCCTTCTCTGTCTACACCACCAAGTTTGCAAGAGCCCTGACTACACTTGAGTGAAGAGACCAAATGCTTTTCTAGAATCTTCTGAGTGGGCTCAGGAAGCCATAGCCTCTCCCTTGCTTGAGTCTTGACCCCTTAGGAAATAAAAGAGGCATGAACCATGAGGACCACAATACTCATTTACTGGTAAAAGAGCAAGCAGAAGAACATGAGCCGAAGGGCTTTCCAACTAGAGTTCCAGCACACGGCAGATGTGCTGCCAGGGCCACCCTGATCCCTTGAGTCTCTGTAGCTTGGCTTTCCCCAGGGGGTATATAAAGGATCCCAGATATTAGATAAGGGAGCAGGGGCAAGGACAAGAGTGACCAGGTCATTGGCACTTCCTCCATTTTGCAGCAGTCTCAGGGGCTACAGCTTCTCAGAATATTGTGTCCCCTCTAGTTTGCTAATAAAGGTTATGACCCTATAAGATGGACCATCCAGCATCTCCTGATCCCTGCAAATGTGCCCACCAGTGCTCCACAGCTAATGCTACCTTTGCCCAAAAGAAAGGTGTAAAGCCTGCCTGGCAGGCCTACTCAGTTGTCCTACTGTTCAATCTCAATGGGACTCAGGGTTCAGGGTCCCGGGAGTTGAAGAAAAAGCCGCAGAGAACAACGTGATGATAATAGGACCGTATGTTTCCCTCTCCACCACATCTCACCTCTAGCAAAGGCATCTGTGTGTAGAAAAAACTTAGAAGTGAGGTCCTTCCACTGAATAAAGGTTAGTATGATGGAGCCCAAGACAGGATGGGACAAAGAGATGTGGTTTGAACGAGAAATGTCCCCCATGGTTTCAACACTTGGCCCCAAGTTGATGACACTGTCTCAGAAGATCGCAGAACCTTCACAGGCGGGGCTTGCTGGCATAAGTGTGTCACCAGAGGTGAGGCTTGCTGGTGGAAGTGTGTCACCAGAGGTGAGGCTTGCTGGCAGAAGTGTGTCACCAGAGGTGAGGCTTGTAAGTTTTGTAGCTGGTTCCAACTTGCTGTTCACTCTGCTTCTTGTTCTGTCATGATTTGAGAAGTCCCAGCCACACACTCCTGCAGCCATGCCTTCTCCTCTGTGTTGGGTTCCATCCCCTCAACTGTGAGCCAAAGTAACCCCTTCCTGCCTAAAGTTTCCTTAGTGGGGCATCTTGTCACAGCAAGCAGAAAAGTATCTAACACCTTGGATAATCATCATAGCTGGGGGAACTAAGACAGCGTTCTGTCTTGAACAAGCTTCTAAATACTGGAGATGGAAGCATTGGAATTTCAAACTCACCGAGCTTTTTAATTTCATGTGATCTCTCATCTCTGGTCAGTGGGACGTAATTCATCTTCCGGCCACTTTCCCCATAGCCCAGAAGAAAACCCCGAGATCTGCGTGGACTCTTGGCTCCAGACAGGCGTGGCGCCTTCCATGCAACGGACAGCCTGTCGTCTGAGGCTCGGACACGCATACGCACGGGCTTGTTGGGCACTTCCTTTTCTTAAAAAGGACACGACATAGAAACAATTAAATGATGCACCACATGGAGTTTACATCACGTATGTGAAATCTCTGCACACATTGAATCTATCAATTAATTGCTGAGCTTAACACTCATTTTGGGTGACCTGTTCTGTTAAGTTCACGGGCTTCTGTTTCTTGCCAAGAGGTCTCCTGAAGTTAAAATGAAAACATTCCATGTGGCGGGGCTGCCAGCCACAGATCTTGGAGGCTTTATAATGTCCCTGTTCATCTACTTTCTTTCACCCCCTTATGGCCAGACAGGCTATATACTCATCGGTGAGAGCTAACAGTAGATATTAAAATATAGCAGAGAGTCCTTAATTAGCTGCTATTTATAACTGGCCTCAAGGAGGCTTTTGCTCTGCCGTGTTGAAAAGACAGCTTTCCTTGCTTTAGCAAACTAGACTAACTGATTTCACCTGGAGTCTCTAGTCCTACCCCCGAGTAAGCCCTGCCCACAACAAATCTTGGCTATGCCCCACCATTGCAGCTATCCCCAGGGTCTCTGGCTTTCTTATTAACAAATCAGCCAGTTTCCAAAAATCTTGAACTGACGTGAAATGTTCCCATTGTTAACTTTCTCAAAGTAGTGTGTCTTGGGAACACCAATGAGTGTTTGGAGTTTTGTATCTGCATTAAGAACTGATGTGTTGCAGCACAAGGGTTTGTGGATCATGTGACCACAATGTTTGCCCATTTTTAACAGTGAATTACCTTCCGGCCCTCATTTGTGGATGCTCCTAAGCAAAAAAAAGCCCCTCTCAAATTGAACAAGACAGTTGCTCCCAAGCATCCTTTCTTTGTCATCTACATTAGCTCCAGCACCGATTCACACCAATTCTATTAGAGTAGAAACTCCAAGCTCAGATGCGATCCGAAAACTCATGCCATGGTTAGTGTGACCTTCATCCACACACATGAGCAGCCATGTCAGGCAGCTACTCTGAAATGACCATCTCCAATGTTATCCATCTAAGCAAAGGACCATGCCTTTGTGGGGTGCCTGGAGTAGCTTAAAAGCCACTGGATACCTCTCCTTAAAGACATCTGAGAATGGCATATAAGTTGTAACAGAAGTTTTCCCCAATATACAAAAGGTTGAACATTTTGTAATTCAACAGAATGATCCAGTGAGCCCAGGAGAGGCACTTTTTGCTGTGTAGATCTGACACTTCAACCTGTACTTGTTTTTTATCCCTGAGTCCTCTCAAGTCAACAACTTGAGGGAGACCTGGTGTCCCCTGGACTAGTCTGTCCTTTAGGATAGCTTCCGGTTTCATCTCTGAATAGATTCTCATTCTGAAACCCCGAGAATGCCGAGCAGTGATGAGCCAAAGACCCTTGAATTCTGTAGTGATGGGATCAACAAAGAGGAGAGAATGGAGTTCCCAGAGCAGGGAGCTTTGTCAAGACCACACAAGTTTGTTGGCTGTGGTGTGCATCCTGGAACTACAATGTATGCTAGTGCCTATCAAACATTAACCACATAACCCTGCGGCAGAGATAACAGCTGTCCTAATGTACTGTGCAGCTCCCACCAGCATTGCCAAGTCTCCTACAGGGGCCCTAGAATGTGGCCAGGCTCAAAGAACAACTGATAACCCAACACGACCACCTATCTTAGATAGAACTTTAAAGTCAGCAACAACCTCTCCCATCTGCAGCCTGGTTGTCCACATCGTGCCTCAGGGTCAGGAGGAAAAACATTCATATCCAGGGACAAAGAGATAAAGTCTCACAGGATCATTTAGTGTCACCCAGAGATATGAATTCACCCATTCTAATCTTGAGTGCTCTGTCTGTTTAAACTTATGGCTCACTCCATACATCCTCCCACTAGCCACCCAGTCTCTACTATTCACAAGTGTGAAACAAGAGTTTGAGTCTAGACGGGCTCCCCGAGGAGTAGGCACACCATGCCCAGCCAGCTGACTCTAAACAAATCAAATGCAATCTCCCTTCAGAGAAGAGAGAAGAGGAAAAGAGAGGAGAGGAGAGGAGAGGAGAGGAGAGGAGAGGAGAGGAGAGAGAGTTTGGCTAGAGGCTATTCCCAGGACAACAGGAGTGTGGGTGAAAGTCACAAAGTAAAGAGAGCGCCCACCCCTCCAAACACAACCACTTCTCTCTCAAGGCTTTGTTTTTCAAGCACTCTGGAACTTTCTTTTCTTTAGTGTTCTGGATTCTGTGTGCTGCCAAGTCGCTTTCCCAGATCATCCAGGGAACCAGTCTTAAAGCAGATACGTGCATCAGGGAAACATTCCATATGGTCAGAATTCATTTGCAATTAAATTATTTAGATTTTTTTTCTCTATGCTGTGTACGATAGGCTTATAAAAGCCCTCTGAATTTTTCTAATGAATTCTGTAGATCTTTTATCTCAAAAACAGGAAGTCACAACTGCCAAGAGCAATCGGGTTCACACCCACCAGGGCAGAGCATATTCACCCATCAGTCTTAGCGCAACCTAACCAGGTAAGTCACACTTAGAGCTGCTGGATCACAGAAGACCTGTGACAGCTACACACTGTCCCCCTAGCAGACACAGAATGAAACCAACTGGCTGTAGACCAGAAGGCCAGGCAGAACAGGGCTATTCCCTCCTGATTTGTGTCACCAACTTTACAAATCAGCCCATTTCTGAAGTTGTAGGGACTCAAATTTTTCTTTACACCATGGGGGGAAAAAAGCAAAAATTCCACTTGATGCTTTGTCTGGGTATAAGTCTATGCTAGTTAAATGTGATAGGTTTTAAATCAGGTTTACCCAGACTCTAGACTCAGGCTCTATGTTAAATCTACTGCTTAAGGGGGACTCTCTGACTCCATCAGTTTCTTGTTTTGTGAGACTAAATATAACAGCCGGGTATAGAGCTTATGTCTGTAAGGCCAGCACGTGGGAGGCTGAAGTGAACCGAAGGTCAGCATGGGATCTAGAATGGGTGCTGGGATAGCTTTGACTACAGGAGTTGCCTCACCAGCTTATATCCATCATGAAGTCATTCTTCCTGGGCAAATTCTGACCCACAGACTCCTGAACTATCTCTGAACAGATTCACAAAACTCTTCAATGTAACTATTGTTTACAACTCAGTCATGTGTTGTTAACAACAGAAACACACCCTGGAAAATGCAGGTGATTCCATTGTGTGCTTGTTATATGCTCACTAAGGTGGCCATGATGTCACTAAGTGACATAATCTCCAGGGCCTTGGTTGTATACACAGCCCACTGTGATGCAGCACCTGACTGTGCATACTTGAAAATCTCTTTAATGCCAGCATCCTCTCCAATAAATAACCTTGATAGTTTTAATTATTTACTAAATGAGTTTGGGTGATACTTAAATAAGATCAACTATTCAATAGTTACAAAGAAGGACTCTTAATTTCTTTATTTTTGGAGTGGATCTATGAGAATACATCCTTCCAATAACCACCAATAGCAAACAAAGAAACTGAGAGGCAAAGGTGGGTGGAACATTGCGGAGCTGGATGGCAACAGGTACTGAGCATGAACTAGAGCCCTGCTGTTGGATCTGTAGTCCTAGCTCACCGTGCTGTGGCACATACTCAGAAGTTCCCAGGGACTACACTGTGTGCATCCCTGTAGCCACATTGGTACAAACACAGCAGCCACTCTGGGAGAAGACCATAGTGCCTCCTGAATGCTTCTGGTGCAGCAGGAGTCCCTGTCCATTGTGTTCACACACACACACGCACACACACACACACACACACTCACACCTACTTAAACTGTTGGTGAGATTCACAAGGTCTGACGCCCCATCAGAAAGTCAGTCAGTGACTTCTGTCCCACTGAGGTCTACTCAATGCCCTATTCCTTTCTAATTTGGAGGTGTACCCAGTGCTCTGAGGAAGGACCATAGGATGAAGAGCCAAGTTCCTAGTCAACCATGCTAATAGATCCATTGGCTGACTTGTCCAAGGAATCACTCAGAACCTGAAGTAGATAAAGACAGCACGCAGACATCCTGCCACCCTCAGAGACATCAGAACGGTGCTTGTCGGCCAGTGCCTGGAATCAGGAAAGCATTTGCAGGAGGGCAAGGAAGATGTGATCTAAAAAGCAAACCAGGATGAAAAGGAGGAAAAGGGGAGAGAAGAACCTTGGCATTCCCCAGACTCATCAATACCAGGTAAAACATTATAGGTTACAGAAGCCAACAAACCTTCATGAAGGACATCAAACCAACTTCAAACATGCTGATGGGGCCCTTCAGTCCCAGCTCACTGGACCTGTGGAGTATGCCAGAGACCCTGTCTTCCCACTTTCTCAAATGAGGAGGCTACCAGAAGCCTGCCCATCACAAGGACAGAAAACTATGATGTCATCAGAAGTGCCCCCCAGACCACCAACAGGCTACCAGTATCTATACCCTAGAACTGGCTCTTTAAATTCAGTACCCCACTAGCCAGAATAGAGGCAAACACCTCACTCTATCCTGGGGCCACTCAGGGTGCAGCCAGCACTTGGTTGCTTAAAAAATTGTCCTCAAGGTTTTCACAGGACAGCAAATAAAATTATCTCAGTCCCCCAAAGCCTGGAGATCAGATGTACAATCCTTCTTATCTCAAAATTCTCAAGGTTGCATTTAAACTTTGTAGACCACAACACCAAATGTTGGTGCCTGCTTCACAATTAAAAATAACATTTTTAGTTGGAGTAGGAAGTTTTTCTGTCTATGTGTTGCTTTCATTGGTTGAATAAAGAAACTGCCTTGGCATTTTGATAGGGCAGCACTTAGGTAGGCGGAGTAGAGAAAACTGAATGCTGGGAAGAAGGGAGACAGGGAGCCACCATGGAGCCACCAGGTCAGACATGCTGAATCTTTCCCAGTAAGCCACGACCTCATGGCGACTTACAGTTTATTAGAAATGGGTTAAATGAAGATGTGAGAGTTAGCCAATAAGAGGCTAGAGCTAACGGGCCAAGCAGTAATTTAATTAATGCAATTTCTGTGTAATTATTTCGGGTATAAGCTAGCCAGGCAGGATGAACAAAGGGGCCCCCACTCCTCCTGTAACATTTAGTGCCTGATCGTTGAGAGGGGACTCCCACTGGAGGTGGCCAGTTTTTCCCATGCCTTTGCTGGTTCCTGATCCCACTGTGTGGGTTCAGGTTCTGGGGCTGATTTGAGTGACTCCATAAACCACAGCCAGGATGGCCTGTCAGTCAGCTGGTGGCTTTGTTATTGACCCCACCAGAGCTGACCATCAGAAGCTCTATCAATGACATCATCAGGCCCTGCTCTGCTGTGAGATGCCAAGTCACCTACAAAACTGCAATGTGTTGACAGCAGAGAACTCTGCACGGACCAGTGAAGGAGCCCTTGATAGTACAGCGAGGCTCAAGAGGCTCCACAAGTGCCTGTGTGGCTGTGTCTGCGTTTTCATGAGTCTCAGGCCTTCCCTGGGACAGGAAACCAATGCCAGATGCTAATATCCATGCCATCCTGATGGCACCATCACCATCTTACCTGTAAAAGGAGCTCAGGGTTAGCCCTTGCCAAGTCCAGCCTACTGGATCCCATTTCTGGCCTGATTCCCCCCAACACAGATGAAAGGATCATCCACATTCTCAGGGTAGCCAGCTGTGCAGGCTCCCTATGCTCCTAGTGGGTGAGTCAGACTCCACAGCAGCCATGAATCCATCTGGGAGCATGTCAGTTTCCAGCCATGCTTCCTGACAGCTCACAAGGGCCAGCAAAAGCAAAGAAAGCAGTTATTCTTCCTGACTTTAATAGCTGGTGCTGGGCCCCTCAGAACAATACAGGGGGAGCTTCCTTGACCATGGAGTCTAAGAGGGACCCGTTTGAAATATTCTAGGGGAAACCATGTGTCCATTCAAAGGTTTGGTTTGGTTTTCTCTGAAATGGTTTTATCGAAGTCTCCTCGCATTTGCTTCATCTAGGGGTCGAATGGAGAGCAGGGCATGCGTTTTCTGAAAATGGGCGGCCTGGTCTTGTTGCATGGATGCTTGGTTCCTTCAGCCTGTTGCCTTCAGCTAGTTCCCCTTTTGTAATAAAATCCTGCTGCAATTTATGAATGGCTTGATAAGAAGGAGGCGCATCTTTCCAGACTAACATATTTTCCAGGGATCCTAGAAAACGTTCTCCAGGCCACCCTCACCAGAGCACGGCAATCCCAAATGTGCATTTTATTCACTTTCCGACTTTGAAAGCAGAAACTTTAGTGGACACAGGGTCAGAGAGCAGCACGTGCCCCACAGATGATGACCTGCAAACAAATGTCGGCTTTTGTTAAACTATGGAGGTCCTTCTAGAACATTTGTTCGAGGCTGCATGAGCAAGCACAACCCAGCCTCTCCAGCTTTCAGACACGCTGGCCCTGGCCCAGGCACAGCCACTCACATGGCCAGAACCATGCGCCAAAAGAGACCTCTTTTCTTTATGACTTTTCTAGCCTCAGACATTCTCAACCACCAAAGAAAGAATCAACTAAGCAAGACAGTAAGAAAAGCGTAAACTGTTTTTTCATGATTTCATGGTTAAATTATTTCTGTGTCAAATTATTTGTGCAACAGTATGTGTCAACCTTTAGAACCGGCATCGGGGAGGCTGCTGGAGGGAAGGCTCTGAAGCGAAATCTAACCCCAATCTGCCTTGAAGTCTCATTGTGATTCAAAGGCACTCTGTGAATGAAGTCAGCCTTCAAGAGACTCAGCTTCCACCAAAGCAGGGAAAAGGGGAGATAGAAGTCACCGAAGGACACCAAGGTGTGTCACCTGATCACCTTTACCCCCAGGGGCATAGGAAGCAAGAGCACCAGGCAGAAGGGAGGAGAACACAGGTCAGGAGAGAAGCTGATGAACGTGGCTGCCTTTTGCGACAGCCATCTTGGAAGAGAAAAAGGTAAGTGTGTAAGGACAGACAGATGCCCTGAGGCCGCATTGAGGGCCCAGACTGAGAAATGCAGTTGGGATGGTTGAGACAACACAGGTTGGCTGAACACTTTATTTCTCTCCCCTGGTCTGGGTACTAGAGGCCACCTGGTGGGACCAGTGAAGGCAGTTCAAAGAAGGGAGATAATCTGAGAGTGGTGTGTGTGTGTGTGTGTGTGTGTGTGTGTGTGTGTGTGTGTGTGTGTGTGTGTGTGTGTGTTGAAGCAGAGAAGAAAGGAGCCAATGGTGGCTTCTGGACTCTGCTGAGGGGGAAGGCCTGTGGAACTGGGGCCTGACAAAGTCTGAAAGCAAGTTCACGGTGTGAGGGATAGAAGAAACGAGATACCCTGCCAACAGACGGAGGAGTTCAGAACTCCAGCATGAGCAAGGAGCAACTTGAGCCTAACTCTAGATCTACGACCAGACCTAGCAGCTAGAAACTAGGAGCTGGAGCTAACAAATGGGTCGTTGTCATGGAGATTGATACGGCCCAGGTTGCCTGATGTGTATGACTTATTGCTACATATATGCCCTCATGTTGCTGGACTCGGGGAGCAGCTGAAAGGCCAGTGACTATAACCAAAGGGAATGTCTGGACCACAGTGCTGGTGGCAATGTCCAGAAAGGAATGGTGCAGACCACACCCAACTTAGATCAAGCTCATTGAATTACTGAAAGCATAAACAACCTTCATAACTGAAATACAATGCAAAGACGTCATGAAGCAAAACTCATACTTTGTCTCAGTTCTGGATCCAATTCAGCTCCACGACTTGAGGGAAAGTCACAGAGGATTGGATTTGTAGAAAGCCATAACAATTACTAAAATAAATACAAGCATATTCTGCACTAAATTTAACTAGGATGTAACATGGTTTCCAGTTTGAAATTTTGGCAAATGAAGAGTAACTGGCCCAGCTGCATCTGTGGGCTGCTCACTATCAAAGTTGAGACCTGGCACAGTCCTGACCCCAGGGGTCTGCCTCTGGCTACTCTGGAGCCAGCTGCTGAAAAGTTCAGACAGCAGGGTATAATTCTGAAATAAATGATAAGAGACCAGTGTTGTAGAAAACAAACGACTTGTGACATCACTTCCCTGGGATGAGAAGCAGGGGAGGCAGGTGACATCCCAGAAGGTGGGTTCTGCACCAAAAACAGAAGAAATGTTCAGATGGGTGGGAAGAAGCCGATGTTACTGGCCAGGAACTGTGTTTTTGCTTAGTCTATCATTTCTCAGTCCAAACCTTTCATATTGGGTGAGTGACCAGACCCAGAGTCACTTGTCCTGATCAACCTCCAGGAGTCTCTAGAACATTCTTCTTCTTCCTCCTCCTCATGTTACTGCACCATCTCAGCTTGATGATACCATCTTATCACCAGGCTTCCCCATCTGCTTATTCAAGGTTACAATTTATTTGTTTTAATAATTTGTGGTTATTTCATCACCATAGAGCCTTCATCCAGCAACTGATGGAGGCAGAGGCAGAGACCCGCATTGGAGCACTGGACTGAGCTGCCAAAGTCCAGTTGAAGAGTAGAAGGAATGAGAATATGAGCAAGGAGGTCAAGACCATGAAGGGTTCAACCACTGAAACAGTCTACCTGAGCTAATGGGAGCTCACCAACTCCAGTCAGACTGGGAAGGAACAAGCCTAGGACCAAACTAGTCCCTCAGCATGAGGTTGACAGTTGCATGGCTGGGGCAGACTGCGGGGCCACTGGCAGTGGCACCAGGATTTATCCCTACTGCATGTACTAAATTTTTGGGAACCTATTCTCTTTGAATGATATCTTGCTCAGCCTAGATATAATAGGGAAGAACTTGAACTTCCCCAAAGCCATGTGCCTACCCTCTCTGAGGATTGGGTGGGGATGGGGTGGGAGGGTATGTAGAGGGAATGGGAGAAGGGGAGAGAGTGGGAACTTGGATTGGTATGTATGATGAAAAAAGATAGTTTGTTTTCTTTTTAAAAAAATAAAAAAAATTTAAAAATTAAAAATAAAAAATTGTGATTATTTCATTGTGTCCTCTCAAAATTCATATATTGATGTCTTAACCCCAAAACCTCAAAATGGGGCTATATTGGGGTATAGGGTCCTTAAAGAGATTATCAAGTTTAAATGAGGCTATCAGGGCATGCCCTCATCCAACCCAACTGGTGTTCTTCCAGAAAGAAGGGTGTAGGCCCACAGACACTTGCCATCTCTGGTGTAAGACAGAGGGAGGTCAGGATAAAGACAGAAAGAGGAGGAGGCCATCTACAAACAGAGAATTCTCCAGGCTCAAACCTGCTTACACACTCTCAGGCCTTCGCAGAACCATTGTGCAAGCCCTCCCACCCCCATCGGTGACAGCCCTAGCCAACACTGGGCTGATGCATTGTGGTTCACTTAGCTGCTTCTTGCTTTGATTTCCCATTAGTGTGTACATTTCATGCCAATGAACCCTCCTTGTCCATCTTGTCCCCCAGGCTAGAGACCTCTGGGTCCGATGCCGGCAAAACTACAGGCACTGAAGGAATCGATTAACAACTGAAGTTCTATTTTTAGGTAAAGAATATTTGGATCTGGTAAAAAATCTAAGCCAGCCTTAGATCCAGGAGGCCTTCTGGAATTTGAATTGAAATCCTTGTTTTCAGCAGAATAAAGGATGGATTCTCCTTGCTTTCAAAGCACTGGTGGAATAGCAGACACGGTCAGCTGAAGCACCAGCCGACCCCTGCCAGGCCACTCGCGGAGCGCCAGTGCTGAGGTTACATTAACTATCTCTGGTTTAAAGTCCTTTCCTGTGTATGGAGGCCTGCACCATTCTGAATGCCCCTTTCGTTTGACCGAATTGTTATCCACTTAACCATTGCTGTGAACAAGGAATGGCTATTTTTTTTAAGTCTCAAAAGCAAAAGATATACATAACATAACAATCACTCATGAATAATTTCCTACAAATTGTCACTATCTTCATTGACAATAAAATGTAGCATTTTCTGAGTCTGTGCTCCATGGATACCATGGGTTATTTTGTTAGTGTTTTTGAGATATTGCCTACATTATATGCTGCAAGTTCAGCTAGGAACCTCTTCTAGTATTATTTCTTCATTATGAATGGCAAATGGAGATCATGTATTCTAACAGAGAGCTTTGCCAGTTACAGATCTCAAAGCTCCTACAGAAAGAAACCGAATAAAACCAACAATGAGTTAGAGCATGAATTTCTTTGATTCCCGAGCCTGAATCTGCAACACTTGGGAGGCCACATCATACATGTGAGGACATGTACTCATCGACACTTTTATACATACTCATACACTTCCATTAAAGGTGGCCGGAGAAAGCGATTATCTATGAAAAAAGCAAGAACATTCCTAGTTCTAAAACTAATGTCAGATCAAAAGTATAAAATAAACACTTAAAATACAAATATGAGATTCAAATACAAGACATGTACACTAGTCAGTAAAATATGTGTGTCTGCTTGATTACATATGTGTCTTCAGGAGTAAACATGTCTGAAATAAACATCCTTTCCTATGTTGCCCTTATCTTTCATGTGCAGTATCCCCCTCCATGCAAAGATTAACTTTCACACATTCAATTATCTGTAAGCAATTGTATCCTCCAAAAAATTAAGTGGAAAATTTGAGGAATAAACAATTCAGAAGGAAAATGCTCATTGTTCTGTAAAGTGCGATGAACGCTTCCATTGTTCCGCTCCCTCCTGCCCGAGATATAAATGATGCCTTCATCCAGGGTGTCTATTGTGTGTATGCTAGGAACTTTCTCGCAATTAGCTGGGTACTTTCGTTCTAGTAACATCTCCTGTTAGTCTCACAATGCCAAACTTGTGTTACTTTATCTAACCATATTGATCAGGTCATATTCCTGCCCTGAGAAGGAGAGTAAATACAGGACAGTAGGTTATTCTAAGGAGAAAGCAATCACATTCACGTTACTGTTATCGTGCACTGTTAAAACTTTCTTATTTATTATAGCTAGTGTTAAAGTCTTAGTGTAGCTAACCTATGAGTTCTAAATGTCCGTGGGTAAATAGAAGGGAAAGCATGATATGTAGAGAATCTGGTATTATCTGTGATTTCGGGTTCTACAAGTCTCTTGGAACATGCTTCCTGCAGATAGTGGGATTTTCTATATTGCCAGTGTGTGCCAAAGTGAATCCTTGGTGCCCCTTCTCTCTCCCAATCCTCTCCTACCCTCATAATTTCTGTAACTCAACTCTCACCCCGCAGAATGACTCCCCAACCGTACCTAACCGCTGCTGCCTCTTCCAGCTTCCAGCACCTCATCTCTACTCCCTACAAAATGTTTCCACGGCAGCACCCCCTGCCTTGAGCCCAGCATACTTGAGGAAGAGCACATGGCCCCCCCCTTAAGTCAGCTTCTTTAGCTCATTCTTTTGTTCTTCTACCCCTAATACTTGTATAAAAGACTTTGACAACTGTCTCCACCAGAAATACTGATGGGAGAAACATATCATAGTCATCAGCTTCAGCATATACTCACCTTTCTCTGAAAAATACCACCAGGTCAATGTGTTTCAGCACATTGCACACAGAAACAAAGCATAGCTCTTTGCCCTGCGGCATTTGGACCATCACCCAACCACATTCTGAAATAACTGAATTCTTATGCATTACTTTTTTAACCATCAATTAAATGTCTTCAAGTAACAGCTCATAATAAATAGCTACCCTTCTCTCAATAAGTAAAACAATATAACCAGACAACATCAAGGCCCACACGGCAACACACAAACACGCAAATATGGAGCAGAGATGGAAGGCAGGGATCTGGCATATCCCAAAATATTCCAGAGTCTTCCAAGAAAAGCGCAAGACTTGATGCACAACGGCCAATGAGAGCCATTGTTTTAAAGGGTCTCAGTCAATTATGCTGTTCACAGATAAAAGGCTATAAAATTTCTAACTGGGCCAGTTCTACCATCTCGGCCACCATATTTGCTTGTTAGCGGGTGACGATCTCCAGATGTAAACACAGACACTGCCCACATGGGGACGGGAAGGAACAGGAAGCCACAAACAACACCAGCTGCAGTCTGGGCCACCAGCATGTGCATTAGTTTAGCGATGGGAACACGATGAAGGCTTGTGAGCGCATGTGTGTGACAGAGCCACAACCCTCTTAGGAGATGTGGCTTCAGCAAAGACATGAGCCAAGTGAACGAGAAGTACCTGTGGCGGTCTCATTAAATGGTCCTGGACCCTTAATGGGAAAACCATCAATCTTGATCCATTCACCTCCTAAATTGGGAAAATGCAACTGGATAGTTAGAAACGGGATCCTCAGAAGTTCAGAACGTCCTGGTGACTAGTCAAATGGTCTCTCAGAAGGGTACTCTCAGGCTATGAGCAACTCTACACCTAAGCTTTGGGGACAACACAATTGGTCGTAGGGCTAGTTGATCCATGTTGAAAAATATCAGACAAAACATTTGTAAACTGCACCAAAACTACTCCCAAAATGGGATAAAACCAAAATCACACACACACACACACACACACACACACACGAAACCCTCTCTCCTGATGCTCTAGCTATGGTCTTGCCTATGGTGTGGATTGTCCAGGAGTTGATTAGTCTTTCTAATTTTAATTTTTAAGTTCTACTTGTGGGGGGTGTTCATTCCACACTGTGAATGTATGGATCAGGGGACAACCTTACAGAACTCAGTTCTCTCTTCCCACAGTGTAAGCTCCAGGGATTGAACTCACTCAGGTCATTAGTCTTGGTGGCACATGCCTTTACCCAAAGAACCATCTCACCAGGCCAATCACTTTGTGTTTTTATTGGCATAAAGACGCAAGGAGAGAGGGCTCTCCCAGGCTAGTCAGTGAAGCACAGCCTCCCGTTCCAGATCAGACTTACCGGGTGGGCTCTCAGCTCTGTAAACGGGGCGGCTCACTCCACTGTGGTTCTCTGCAGTAACCAGCACAAAGTACACCACCCCCGGCTCTGAAACACACGGTTCACATCAAAGCGCCGTCTCAAGCCTCCAGAAGCACACGCTTCATTCATTAACCGCCTCACTTTCACCAGTTACAATCAAATACAGAAGCCCAAACACAGTAGCAAGCCCAGCAGTAGCTTTCTCGTTGGTTTTTCTAAAAATCACTAGCATTCTCCTCAGACAGCAGAAGCATGGCTGACCCTAAGGAAATCAGCTACAGTTAGTACAAAGTGCAGGCAAGTGTAACAAACCTGGATTCCTGCACCACTGATGACAGATTGGAGGTTTTTAATATGAATGCAGCAGGGGAATTAGAACTCACTGACCATGTGGTACCTGAGCACAGTGTCACAGACTGCTAACACTGCACAGGGATGCTCCAAATGGAGCGATCCAGAAAAAAATAATAAATAAATATCAATGAAACTCATAAAATCTTTATTGCTCTACATAAAGCTCCATGGAATTTTTCTTTTTCACAGTAAAATGTTCCCCGGGCTATGTCTGCATGTGGTTTTTGACTACTTCCACTGAAAAAGAAAAAAAGTTAAAAAAAATATTTCCTGGAATTCTGAAAATGCTAATCTTGAAATAATTAGGTTTGGTTTTTCACTTTGGTCTCAGGGTCAAGGCAAGTAGTAGAGGTCTCCTTGGCTGATTCCCTGAAGCTACCGGGAGTCAAAAGGGAATCAATAAGGGCCACAACGTGAAGAGGACAAACCCCGGGCTCAGAGTGTTCAAAACCAAACAACACCAATTTTCCTCAAAATGGATGATTGTCTTTTGGCAGGTAAGCCGGGAGCAGTTCCTCAAGGAGACTGAAGTCCGTGAGCATGGAGAGAGAGGAAGGGTTGGAGAGACGGGTGTTTGCCCTGTTGAAAACACGAGTGGTCATAGCATTTCTCAAGGTCAGGAGCATTCTTTTAAACAAAACCTCCTTCAGTCCTTGAACCAGAAGTTCAAGACCATCTGGGACACCTGCTATGCTCAAGCATAACTTTTGTCTCTCTCTGGCAGGAGCTGGTGGCATTTACGGTCTGGCACAACCTGCCGAGCTAATGGGAAAACTGTTTCCAGGACCCAACAGAATACAGAGTTGTGCTTTGCCAGGCTTTCCTTGCTCCGGACTCATCTGGACTTCCCAGCAATGGTGGTCACATGTCTCTGACTCCCGACCAGTTAACTCAGCATTTACTTGGGAGACATTGTTTAGTGGGTAGTACAGCCCTTTATCGTGTATCTTTCTTCTCCACAGCAATCACAACAACACAGCTTTTAAGCAAATATTGCCCTGCTCATGCCTTTGGTCTTACAGCATCTACACTTAACCTCACTGCTGGACTGGGGTAGGAGCCACACTGCTTCAGAGGACTGTGTGTTTAGCCGCAGGCAGCAGGCGGTAGGGAAGCTGGATACCTCCATATCTGTTTAATACACTTTCTGTTCAGTTACCCAAGAACACAGTGATCCCCAGCAGAAGGTGGGGAAGAAGCAAGTCAAGGGACTCAGCCAGGGCATCGATGCTGAGGGGTGGACTAGAATTCATGTCACTATCTACCATGGCACAAAGGATGCTGGTGCTCTCCAGCTGGCTCTGGGGCACCCTCATGCCTCATGCCCAATCTCAAGGTTGTAATCTACCACGATGGTGGGCATTTTAGCAGAAGAAAGGAGGGTACAGAGGCGGCATCTCAAAGCCAGAGTCCAGACCCCTAGAGCTCTATCTTTAAGACACTGCACACTGAGGCAAGACTTAAAATGCTCCCAATTTCCAGAATCAATTGAAAGTAAAGTTCTGGTTTCAGCAAAGGTTATACCATCCACATGCCTGGTCTTCTGTGCATCTTCATGGGGACATGACCCAATAGACCTTGGGCAACTCGGGCATTAGGGGTTCCAACCCCCGTGCAGGTGAAAACCTGCATATAAGAACTTTGACCTTCCCAAAATCTTAGCTACTAAGAGCTTGCTGCTGCCTGGATGCCTCGAGGACCACAGGAGTCAAGTGATACCTGTTCCTGTATCATATGTATCATTTGAATGAAAGGCAAATCAGAGTGACAAGGTATTTTTTTTTAACTGAGATACTTGATTTACTGGGGAGCTCACAGGCAGAGGTGACTGACATCACTAGAGGTCATTTTCTGCAGTCATGATTTATTGCTGCAGCCCTTGGTTCAGACATCTCTCAAAGACAAGGGGTGCTGTTCTAGCATCTCTTCTGTCACAGCAATAACACACTCTGACCCAACGCAAGCTAGAGGATGAAAGGGTTTGTCTATCTTACACTTCCCATCGCTGAGGGAAATCGGGACAGGAACTCAAGCAGGCCCTCAACATAGAATCATTGGGGAGCATGCTGCTTGCTGGTTCACTCTCTGGCTCACTTTGGGGGGGGAGGTGGGGTTATTTAGCTTTTGAACATGACTCAGGATCACCAGCCTAAGGATATTGCTGCCCACAGTGGACTGGGTCCTCCTATATCAATTAATATTCAAGACAGTCTCCCATAGGCATGCCCACAGGCCAACATGAGCTTGGCAGCTTCTCAGTTGAGGTTCTCCTCTTGGATGATTCTAGGCTGTGTCACGTTGACAGTAAAGACCAGCAGAGACAATTGCTCTATGTGGTTCTAAGTGTTTGCATGTATAATTGAGAAATGCTAACTTTAAACAGATTCATATATTACAGTATAGTAGTGGATATAATGCAGAGCTATTTACATATTTTATGCATTCTGACACAGCCAACTTTTCATGACATCGCTAGGCTTTGTAGCTCTTCAGCAAGCTTTTTTGCCAATTGTCACAAATCTCCCCCCAAAAGAATCCACATCTGAGCAGACCCACACAGTTCAAACCCAAGTTGTTCAAGGGTCAGCTGTACTTAATTACTAAAAGGCTGATGAATGGGGAAATGTTCACATTAGACTATTAAACCATCTAATAGTCAAGTTTCTGTAAGACCAAAAAATAAAGGAGCAGTATGTTCTCCAGAGCACATTCCAACACTAAAACTTTCTATTTTGTTTTGTGGCTAAGAATGCTTGAGTTAAGTGTGTGGGCAAGAAGCCTGGGTGAAACCAAAAGGCCTCATGGTGAAGCCTCAAAGAATAACCTTATGATGAGTCTCAGAACTTGGCTTCCTGTTTCCAAAGACTCTCGGGTAGCCTGGGCCAGCCACACGCTGTCTTGCAGACAGCTATCCCAAGAACATAGCTGCGAATGTTGATGCACAGTTAGCTGTGAAGAGCATGTCACTTACCCACGTCCTCAATAAGGAAGGAGTTTGTCTCCGCATTCACCTTGATGTACTTAAGACTTTTCAGTGACTTCCCATAGGCAATGTTGTAATGCTCCACGGGTCTACTGGTAGCATCTTTGGGTGGGTCCCATGCGACCTTCAGGCCCATTTTAGTGGACAGCAGTTTCACATGCCTTGGCTTCAGTGGGTGGTCAACTATACAAACAGTGCAACTATCAACTTCGCAGTAAGGGCAGACTGGGGGAATAAGTTCTTGAACATTCCCTGATATTGTTAGTAAGAATGAAATGACATTTGATCTGCGTGATCCTAAAGACTTGAGTGCAGTCATGTTTGCACCTCATCACAGCCTGACAGCGAAACAAACACGCCAGTCCCCCGCGGGGTTCTGTACTTTGGATAACGGTGGGTGGTAAATTTAAACCAAACGGGAAGGAAGTCAAAATAAACACTCGGCATTGCTTGCCTTGATTATGTGTACATGCCAGGGCAAGCAAAACAAATGAGTAATTTCTTATATTCTCCAGAGGCTGTTGTTCACCCCATATGCTCCTGGTGTCTTGTATGTTGAGTTAGACAAGCTTTGGAACACCTCAAAGAAGGCTTTATGACCAGGGTTAGGAAGAATATCCACCATATTCAAATTTTCAAATTGTTCCATATTTTCCCAGAAGAAAAAAAAGAGATCATTAAGAAGGACCATTGTGAAGATGGAATGGTGGCTCAGCGCTGATAGGCACCGGCTGCTCTTGCAGAGGACACAGGTAGGTTCCCAGCACCCACGTGGTGCACCATCATCTGTGGCCCCAGTTCTGAAGGCTCCAACACCCACTAACAGCTTCCACAGGCCGCACAAGAGCGTGGTGCATTTGCATCAATGCAAACAAAATGGTTACACACATAAAGCAATTTTTAAAGCACCATTGAATCTTCAATGATGAAGTCTGAAAATTTTCTTCATTTTCAAAATTGCCAATCTGCTACATATCATTTCACCTAAGAAAATCTCTCAGTTCACTGCATGACTGGAGCAGTAGTGCAAGAATGTGGCAACGTGTGCTAGATATTCACACAGCAATAGCAACAGACAAACAAAGTTTCAGTTAATTTGGGTAATAAGAGGACTGATGATTCAGTAGTGTGAGGCACTTTCAACAAAGACAAAAAAAAGTAACCAAGGAGAGGGAATATCTTAATTTTAATAACGTTAAGAAAAATGCACTTGGAATCTCCTGGAGGAAGGGGAAGACAACATTTTCATGAGGACACACACATGGGTTAGCAAGTGATTTTGATACCGATGAAACCTCTGAACAGAACGACACAGGTGATTGTAACATTCACCACACATCCTCCCTCTGAACATTGCCCCACGGCTCTGGAGGGAAGCGTGTTGGGAGTATTCACAACATGTGTAAAGAGGATGGATTTGATGCCTTTTGAATCATTAGTGGAAGGATGTTCAGTCTGGAGACAAAAAACAAGATGTTAGATGACATTCATTGATCACAATCCACAAAGGACCCCTCCCAGTTCCAGATATGAAGCCCCCGAAGCACCATAAAGCAGAAATCACAGGTAAGTCATCTTTGAACCATAGGGACAGAATGCCAGTGACTTCCGGGGAATGAGAAATGAGCCATACTTGCCTCTCCCAATCCAGAAAACACTTCATTATTGCCATCTATAGAGAAGAATCATCATTGCCATCTAGAGAGAAGAGCCATGATTGTCATCTAGAGAGAAGAGCCATCATTGCCATCTAGAGAGAAGAGCCATCATTGTCATCTAGAGAGAAGAGCCATCATTGCCATCTAGAGAGAAGAGCCACCATTGCCATCTAGAGAGAAGAGCCATCATTGCCACCTAGGGAGGAGAGCCATCATTGCCATCTAGAGAGAAGAGCCATGATTGTCATCTAGAGAGAAGAGCCATCATTGCCATCTAGAGAGAAGAGCCATCATTGCCATCTAGAGAGAAGAGCCATCATTGCCATCTAGAGAGAAGAGCCATCATTGCCACCTAGGGAGGAGAGCCATCATTGCCATCTAGAGAGAAGAGCCATCATTGCCATCTAGAGAGAAGAGCCATCTACAAACATTCACTTTACTTCCCTGCTGTGCCTCTGGGCTGATCAACTTCTTGTCACTCTTAGGAAATTTCAGAGAGAGTCAATTTAGAAACAGGAGGGACTTCTCTTGGCCATCGTTTTGGAAGTGTCTGTCCATGACTGATCATTCCTGTAGCCCTTGGATCTGTGGTGACACAGCCATGGTGGTAGAATCATATGGTATAACAAAGCAGTCTACCTTATGGTGGCTAAGAAGCAAGAGATGGGTCCCACTGTCCTCTTCAAGGGCAAAACTCTAACGACCTAAAGTCTCCCATTAGTTTCCACCTCTTACAGATCCCATCACCTCCCAACATGCCCATGAGTTAGAGAGTTTGCCTGTGACATAGACCCTCTGGGGCTCTTCTAAGCCATAGCAGCCTTGCAATTTATTCTTCATGCAATAATCCTTTTTCAAACCAAAGCTGTCCAAGGACCCCTCCCTGCTTTCTGGGAAGAAAGCTGGAACTGACCCTTCATGTGCTCTTGGGGACATTTGCATTCTCATGACAAAAACTTAACAGAGAAATAGCTTTCTAGGCCTCAGAGTGTCACCAGTAGAAGTCACTTTTGAGAACAAAGGCTGTAGGGGCACCCTGAAGTCATATCTCAGAGGCAGCCTGAGAATCAGTCTGGAATTAAGGTTTTTCAAAACTCATTGGGTCAACATACCACCTCCCCTTCACAACACACACTGGGCCAGTGAAATGGAGTCTTTGATATGATTACATGCTCTCATTTCCTAGATTCCATCAGCTTTAATAGTTAAAATTGACATCATGACATCATTTGCAGCACCTCCTAGTAAACACAGATAATTAAGAGAACTGGCTGACAAGAGGATGTGATGGTGAAGAAGACAACCTCCCAGGCCATACCAACCCTGCAACTACCACCTCCTCCATCAATGCCTGGGTACCAACCCAGGATACAGCGGGTCAGCCCTTCCAGCAAGGGCACACCATGATGCAGATTCGGGTCACAGTAAATTTGTGCCTGGACCAGAAACATAACAACATGTCCTACTTCTAGTGGTCATTTTGAAGGACGATTGACTCTAATCTTTCAGTATGAAGTAAAGCCGTGCAGGGAAAGTGGTTTCTGGACTTCCAGGCTGGATTCCAGGCTCTGGGTGAGAAATGACCGTTCTGATAGCATGAAGCTGAACTACCACACAGAGGCCCTTATTTGTTTATATTTAAATATGCATTTATTTGGAACCAGAGATTAAATCTAGGGCTTGCACCTCTAGGCAAGTGCTCCACCATTGAGTTATATTTTCAGCACACATGTGCACACACATATATAAAGTATTTATATATAACCATATATAACTATATATATAAATATATATATATATATATATATATATATAAACATTTTATTTCCAGGCAGGTTCTTCCTAAGCTTCCTTTGAGCTCATTCTATAGCTCAGGCAGACCTTGATCCCATGCTCCTGCCTCAGCCTCCCAAGTAGCTTGGGCTACCGGCCTGAGCTGCCAGGTCCAGGCTCTTCTTGAGTGTCCAATAAATAACTGGAGCACATGGCCTTTTAAAGATAGTTTTCTATACATTTCTCTGGAGAGGACACCGGTACAGCTTTGGTGGTTGTCTGTCCCAGGAGCTTTGTCTCTTAGGAAACAGGCAAACTCAAATGTCAATGCTGCAGTTTTAGGAAGTGTAAGGGGGCGGAGGAGCAGACAGATAAGACCCCCACACACACAAGCTGCTTTTCATCCCCTTCTGGACATGCTAAGTGAGGAAGTGAGCTTAAGCCCCAGCTGAAGGGAGGGATTTAGGGTTAAATTAGAAGAATTTTCTGTCTGCAACCTGCCCCTCCCCCGCATCCCAGGCTGGCTTTAAACAAAGACAGGAAGGTGCTCATCCCAAACCAGCAGCCAGTGCTAGCCAGCTAGGACTCTAGCAATTCCATACTGTGGCGAAGTCATGCCAGCAGGCTTTGTCTAGACTGGAGACTATTTTGCTGTTACTAAATAGCAAAATGCTGCTCTGGCAATATCTCAGGTGCCACCCACTGCCACACTCCGTGTCTCAGCTGCCACAAGGGTCTACATGCTCACTTAGGAAGGGTACTCCGTACCCAGGCTGACTCCTTACTTTGGTCTAGTCCCAAACCTCAAGGCTTACTCAAGAGGACCCCACAAGGGCTATTTGTTTCAAACATCAAAGCGGCGGTACCCTTAAGATAACTGTCCTTGGGAAGTCTTTGGCTTCTAGAACAGACCTCAGAGGATCTCCAGTGTTAACACACAACCTTAAACCCAAGTCAGAGCTATGTCCTCAGGGCCAGCCCGGCCAAGGTCCACAGAGTCCATTCCAGAGTGGGCAGGGCCAACAGCTGGCTGGGCCCCTCTCTGCCTTCCTGCTCTGATGTGTCTTGGCATCCATCATTAACTACACACTGGCAATGGGTGAAGAAAGGGGTGTGTGGTGAACATATCAACCCAGGGTTCTCCTACTCATGTTCCTATAAGGGCCAGGAAGTTGTAGCAAAGGATGCCTGTGTACACGGGGTCACTGTCTAGTTTCAGGCACCTGTTGGCAACACAGACCTCAGGTTCCAGACTGGCAGGTGCTCAGAGATCCTTTCTAAGAAGACAGAAATCATTTCAAGCTTTCCTGCACTTTGTTTACTTTGAGGGAGAGACAGGCACACACACCGTGGGGCACATGTTAAGGTCAGAGTGCAATCTGCAGGAGTCTCTTCTCTCCTTCAACCACATGGGACTGAATTCAGGTTTTCTGGCAGGCACCACTAGACCATCTTACTAGTTCCAAGATAGAAATCATAGCTTTTGGTTAAATATCTCAATTTTTATGCTAACTAACAATTAATTCATTTTTTAAAACTGTGAGGGAACACACACACACAATCAGTAGACCAGGGCCCCTGATGGCTGGTTAGCAACCTCTACCGTGACCCAAGGAGAGATTGTCTAGTTGCTAACCCAGACAACCTCCCAGCATCCTTTGGTCCTTTGCCTCGCAGAGATGCCTCCTCCGTGAGTAAGGGTCCATGAGAAAAGGGGTGAGAATTGAAGAATGGAGAAGGTGGCAGAACTCCCCCACCTGTGCTAGGGCATATACTGATCAGCCCATTTATCATATTCCACCTCCAGACTTCCTTCCCTTCCCACCCAAGGACTCTGGATTTGCCTTGTGCTCGGTCCTAAGAGCTAACAGAAACCTGGGGGTGGGGGTGGGGGTAGAGAGGGTGTGGGGTGCTAGCCAGGCCTAGCTACTAGCAAAACTAATGACCTGCACACAGCTTTCCGCTAAAGAGAGTCATGTGGAGAGCTGTGTCTCAGAATGCAGAAACACGTGGTCCAAAGCACAGTCAGTAAATTGAACCAATAAAGTCAGGATCCATGGAGGACTCCTGCTTAGAAAAACAGATTCAAAGTTACAACCGAATCCTTCCAGGTTTTGTTTTCTCTTTTAAAGCATAGTTGCTTCATCAGGTAAACAGAGAAAGGGAGGTGTGTGTGGAGAATCAGCTGGAGGAATGGGAGGGAGAAGAAAAGAGAGAGGGGCCTGGCAAAGGATTCCAGGGAATACTAAGCCACAAAGAAACAAATTTGAAATGTTCTCCTGTTTGGCCCACTTACTTCCAAGCGCTCCATTGCAATTTTGCAGCCGAATGATTTTAGCCAAAACTGTTACAGCACAGAAAATGGTGGCTCACGCTGGCATCAATGAGTAGTAGATGAATGGGTGAATATTTAAGTCTGATTTACAGGCAGTTTACCATCTAGAAAGAAAGGGAAACTGATAACCACACAACCCTTCTCCATCTCGGCTCTGCCCCAGAAAGCTGCTGCGGACAGGATCTTTTTAGATCCCACAGCTCTAGAGAAAACCACTAAGAAAATATTGACCAGAAAGAACCAGTTTTTTTTCTGAAGCAATTAACCACACACTGGTGATTTGAAAAGAAACGCTATCAATTCTTTGATACTCTCCTGAGTACTTACTGAAGAATCTTATGCAACTAAAAGTTAGTTTGATTGGGGTAGTGGTGGCGCACGCCTTTAATCCCAGCACTTGGGATGCAAAAGCAGGCAAAATTTTATGTTCGAGGCCAGCCAGGTCTGCAGAGTGAGTTCCAGCACAGCCAGAACTACACAGAGAAATCCTGTCTTGGAAAACAATAGCCACATCTGAAAAGTAGATGTGAAGGACTCACTGGTTCTCCAGAGTCCGGTCATATCCTGCTATGACAGTCATGGGTTCTTAGAACCGTCTGCAAGTCTTCAATAGCAAACAGTATCTATGTGTGAGCAAGAGAAAAGAGCCACGTGTTTCCTCCACACCGATAAATAACAAGCCAGGTAACAACCTTATTTTGTCTGACAGGTGTATAAGGTAACTTCTCTATGTATTTATTTTAAACACCTAAATTCAACACCAGAATGGATAAAAATGGGTCAAAAATGAAAACATCAAGTTTCCCGCTGATAACATTGAGCCAGAGAATATGCTTCTATGCTGCCACCACTGTCCTCCCTGCTTCTCTGCCCCCCTTTCAAGCTCTGGACCATCAGACAGAGCCAGGTGAGCTGCTAAGGCTGCCAAATCCCAGGGGACCAGGGCAGTAGGCCTGGCCTATCCCACGGAGCAGCTACATGGAAGCTGGGGAAAGAAGGATGCGAGCTCCCACCCAGAGGTGGGTCCTGGAGCTACAGAGCTACTAACCCTGCCTAGTAGAAATGTCCACCAATATAGTCCTCTTGGCACTCTACAGGGGAGTATGGGTTAGAAGGCAGAGTCACTTTAGTGGCTCTCCCTAACCAAACAGAAGAGGACAAACAGCCCCAGCTGGTGGGCTGTTCTTGCCCACACTGGGCATGACAATTACTCTGTGGTCAGGCTGTATTGACTCCTCCGGGTAAGGACCAAGATGACCTCACCCTAAGTTCAGGAGACCCCCTGCAATACCCATTGATGTTCAGCCTGTGTCTTCCTAGGATTGGAAATGGGCAGAGTGTTTCCTAAACTCTGGGAGGTTCTGAAATGAGCAAAACCCACCCAGCTCCAAACCAAGTTGACCTCTAGGCTGTAAGTCCCTTCCTAGCCTGTCCTTTTCTGGTCTCAAATTGTGCCAGTGTGTGACATTCAAAAGAGCTCAGTTGGGTGTAATGAGATGCTGTGACCTCCTGAAAATGTCCTGGTTGGATAACACCAGCAAGACAAACTTACTCCAATGGTCAGGTACATTCACTCCATCACTAAAGTCCCAGGAATGATTCAAGTCCAGACATGAAGCCTTGGTTGTCTTCTAGCTTAATATCAAAGGAAACAAATACCTAAACATTTTCTCTCCCCAGATTCTTACTCCATTTGGCCTCCATTAGATGACTTATTCAAATGCCCAGGCGAGGGCAGGGTTCCCTCAGATGACAACCTCCTCATTACTGAACTTTCAGGACACCCTGAAGTAAGTGCTACTGAGTTCAGCGTCTGCTAGTGACTTACAGGGGTAGAGTCTCTGAGGGCTCTAGTGGACTCTAGAAGATCTACAAATGGTTGCATCTTTCTTCTGTCTATCGAGTAGGCTCCCCTCAATTCTATAACAGACATGTGACCCTGTGGCCCCCAACATGCCCAGAAGTGTCCTCTGCATTTATTCTAACTGGGTACACCACCAAGATGCTGAGGGGGTGGGTTCTGGAACTCTGGGAAGCCTGATCTTGTTGTCACAAACAGAAGGAAATAGAGATCTAAAATTGTGATCTGAGCAAACATCTTTTCTTTACACAACCTCAAGTCTTGAATATTTAGTTATAGCAACTAAAACAGACTTAATATGGAGTACTGGGTTCTAAGGGTCCCTAACACCAATTCCTGGACTTCCCATGGCCTGGCTCCAAAAAACAATGAATTCTGAAACTTAAATAAATCAAAATTGAGATTCTGCCTCTAGTATTCAGACACTGATGGACCAGGGCACCATAAATAAAGATCTTCTGGGAAAATCAAAAGCAACCTTTGAAACTTACCCAGCAGCCAACGTATTAGGTCACAAAAGCTGCCAGTGAGGAACCACCCAAGGTGAGGAGAGCCAACACCAGTGGACAGAGGCTGCCATGCCCAGTGAGCACCCACAATAGACACGAGAGGCAGAGGGTCCACGGTGCAGGCAAGGACAAGCTTGGTTACAAAGAAGGCCCCCAGAGGAATGGTCAGGCTTTAAAGTAGGTAAGCCACTTAAATCCCAAACACGCTGACATTATCATTCTCCAACAGTGTGAAGCCTGGATGCCGACAGAAGTCTCCGCGTTTTATCCTTGAAAATTAAGTTTTACCATCCGTTGGAAACATCTGAACCTGTGCTTCTGAACCTTTCTAATACCGTGACCCCTTAATACAGTTCCTATTGCTGTGGTAACCCCAACCATAAAATTATTTTTGTTGCTACTTCCTAGCTGTAATTTCATTACTGTTATAATCATAATGTGCATATGTGTGTTTCCCCCTGGTTTGGGGGTAGCGACCCACAGGTTGGCAATCACTGATTGAAAATGCTTTCAATGAGTGAAGCATTGAGTTGAGTATAACAGCTCTCTCTCTCTTTCTCTCTGTCTCTGTGTGTGTGTGCGCGCGTGTGTGTGTGTGTGTGTATGTGTACAACCTCAGGAATCCTTCTCTGGAACACTGTCCATCTCCTCTGATTAGATTGGCTGACCAGTGAGTCCCAGGGGTGCACCTGGCTCTGTTTGCCTGGCATTGTCAGGCATGTACAATGACAACCGGCATTTAACTGGGGTCTAGAAGGCAGGCTCTGGTTCTCGTGCTTATGAGGCAAGTACTTCGTCAACTGAGTCATTACCTCAGCTTCAACCACAAGTATGTAACCAAAAATCCACCAGAGACGTCGGAAGAGGGTAAGACACACTTAATCCGTTGTACAGCTTGCTAGTGGGAATCAAGGCAACAGATGAGTTTGAGATTTATTTCAGAGAGGAAGGGGAAGCACTCAACCATCTTCCACAAATACTAGAGAGCACAGGAATATACAGAAACACCCAGAAGGCTGGCCACACATGGACAAAGCTCTGAGCTGATTGGCTAAAGTTTAAATCAGTCTTCAAATGAAAATATATTTGCCAAATAATTATGACCCTCTCTGTTGTGTGGTATTTTGATCACAACCTGACAATAAAGCTTGCTTTGAATCACAAGGCAGAGCTAGCCTCTAACTGACCAAAATTAACCATAGAAGTTTGAGAGGTCTGAAGACAGACAGAGAGACAGGAAGTAGTAAGGCAGGGCTTAGAGAGGATCTCAGTCCTTTTAGATGGAGGAACGGAAGAGATAGGAGGTCGCTTCTCTGCTGCTTCCCTGATCATTCAGGTTCTTGCCCCAATATCTGACTCCCTATTTTTTACTTATGAAGAGTAATTAGATAAATGCATTACTCCCTGTCTCCCCAAAGGTGGGAAACTGAAGGTGCAGGTTGATTAGAGACTGTGTGGCATGTGGGTACCAGTATGACCCACAGGTGGCCAATTGGATCTTCGCCGAGAGGTGGCCATCAGGTAGACACAATCTTCACTTTAAAACAACAGCCTGGGAGGAAGGGGGAACTGGGGTTGGCATGTAAAATTAAACTAAATTATTTTAAGTAAAAGAAAAAGAATTTTGCAAAAGAAAAACAATAACAGCAGCCTGGTTCCTTTTCTGAAGTTTCCCAACCTCGAGGCTCCATAGGAGCGTTTTCCACAGCTGACATTGGTTCTCTGGCGCTCTGACTCCAGGTCTGTGAACTATACCCTTACAAAACACCACAGGGAGCCTGGCATGATGGTGTGCCCCTTTAATACCACCCAGAACTGGGGAGACAGAGGCAGGTGGATCTCTGTGCATTCGAGGTCAGCCGGGACTGCATAGTAAGTTCCAGAACAGTCAAAGACACATAGTAAGACCCTGTCTGGAAAACCCAAATAAGTAAATAATAAAAAAACACCACACGGACTTTAAAGAGCTTTGCTCAGAAAGCATCTAACCCTACCACAGGGAAGCCACCCTGTAGTTTTGCAAAGAGAAGTATCAGGACAAGCAGATGTCCCAGGACCTCCACAAGGACAGCCAAGACAACAGCTTGGGTGTTCGGACTTTATTCCAGTTCATGGTCCTCAGAAGTCAGTCATTTCCCACACAGTGCTAACTAGCTGGATTCTGTTTCCAAGGTATCCCCATGCTCGGTTACATTTGTGTAGTGAAAGCACCATACACACCTGAGTACCAGCCAGCGAGAATCAGGATGACCTGGGTTGCTCCTAGCAAGTGACTGCAACATCCCTGGCTTCAGTATTGCTGGCCGAAGCATCCCTGGCTACAGGATCCCTGGCTGCAGTACCCTTCACTGCAGCAACCCTGAGTGTAGCATCCCTGGCTGCAGCATCTCTGACTGCAGCATCCCTGGCTACAGCATCCCTGACTGCAGCATCTCTGGATATCGGATCCCTGGCTGCAGTATCCTTCACTGCAGCATCCCTGACTGCAGCATCCCTAGCTACAGCAACCCTGGCTACAGCATTCCTGGCTGCAGCATCCCTGCTGTAGCATCCCTGGCTACAACATTGCTGTTTACAACATCCCTGGCTACAACATCCCTGACTACAGCATCCCAGCTACAGCATCCATCACTGCAGCATCCCTGGCTGCATCCCTGGCTGCCCTCAGCACTCACTGATGCACATGGGAACCAGTTGGACCCTCAGGCTCACATCTGCTGCCACTTAAGCTAAACTTGAATTCTCTGTGGTTGTTCCCCCAGCTGGACTTTTGATAGCAAAGCACCACTTTATTCAGAACAGAAGGCTTCATCCCCCTGCATGTATGCCAAAGCACTCATGACAGCTCCAAGCAGACTCTCAATACAACTGTGAATCATATTGTTTCTTCATCAACCCCAAGAAGCCAAATGGCAATACTACCCAGATTTTGCTTGCTAACCTTTACATAGAGTTTGCCACAGCCCACTCTACTTCTCTCATCATGTGGGCACCACCAGTCTGCACTCATCTCTGTGGAAGGTGGGCCACCTCAGTAGGTTCACACTTGGTATAGAAACTGAACCCGATAACCACATCGCCTGGAGATCTATATGGGTGTTGTACTCAAGCTGGTCACATATGGGCCACCACAGACTACTGTTGAGAGTGGTCCAGAGCAAGAGCCCCATGATGCAAGACCATCTGCATGATTAAGATGCTGGCTCATAATGTCTTCACATCAAACACGCTCACACTGCCTGGGTTAGCAGCTTCTTACAGGCAGCGATGGCACAGACTTTCCTTGATTTGTACCTGAATCTGAGAGGCAAGGACACATATTTACTAATGAAGCCCTCTTCCTGTTATTCCCTTTCCTTGTCATCCTGCTTCACCTGCTTCTCTCCTCCATCCTCAGTAACTGGGGAAAGAGCTAGAGAGCAGAGAGGCTCAAAATGGGGCAATAAAAACGACACGTCTGGACTGGAGAGGTAGCTAGGTGGTTATGAGCCCATGAGGAGCTAAGTTCAGATCCCAACGCCTGTGTGATGAGCAAGACAAACATATGCAACTCCAGTTCCAAGAGAGCCAGCGCCTTTGTCTGGCCTCTGCACGCACACTTGCGCATACTCATGCTTGTACCCACATGCACATACACAGAAATAAAATAAGTCTGGTTTAAAATAGTTCAGGTTATCCTGGACTATATAGTCCAAGGCCAGCCTGGGAATTCCTATTCCAAATTTAAAATAATAGTAACAGTAATAATAATAATCAGTAAATAACTAAGGAATTATTTTGTAAAGCAGGAAATGACAAAATTAAAATGAAAACACCTAAGTCAATAGAGACTGATTATGTGCCCAAGGATACTCTCAACATAAGTCTGTCTTATCTCCCAAGATGCTTTCTGTTGGATTTTTATCAGTCCTATTCAAGTTTCCTAAGTAATTTATAACAGCTAAGCATTTTGACAGAATCTGAAACTTCCATGATAACCACTGTGGTGCGGGAGGATTGTCCGTATTCTGTCAATCATGATTTAAATAAACGCTGATTGGCCATTAGCCAGGATGTATAGGTGGGACAACCAGACAGGAAGTAGAGGCGGAGCAAAGAGAATAGGAGAATTCTGGGAAGCAGGAAGCTCCTTGGCATTCCTGCCTGGACCACCGAAGAAGCAGGATGTGACATGTCCCGCTGAGAAAGGTACTGAGCCATGTGGCTAACATAGATAAGAATAATGGGCTATATAAGCTACAAGAGCTAATGGGACGCCTGAGATAATGGGCCAATCAGTTTATAATCTTCTGGAGACCTCTGTGTGATTTACTTTGGGACTTACTGGCTGTGGGACCTGGTGGGAGGACAGAAACCAACCAGGCCCTCATGTTACAGAATGGCACCCACATGGATAACTGCATCCACAGAAAGCCCAAGAAAGCTTGGGAAAGAATAGAGTAAAGCATGTTTTCTTGGTAGCAGCAATTTCTCGGGTCTGCTCTGCTTGCTAGAGGCAAGCAAGCGCTCTCATCTAAGAGAGGCTTCCTGACTCAGCTTTAGCTGCAAAACCTTGCAGTTCTTTTAAGAGGTCCTGCCACGAACCACTTAAACAGTGCTGATAAAAAGCTGACTGCGTGCTTTTCAGTTTTCAGCCATAGCAAGAAAAAAAGCTGCGCCTTTTTAAAATGTCGGCTTTCTGGGCAAACTCTGACTCTTTCAGGCAGGCGGTCCAGCCAGGGAACATTTGAATGTGGTCTGTGAACAGAATGCTGCAGCTTGCTTGCTGGCAGGGACCTTGAAATGCCATAGAGTTGTGGCGATAAACATGGATACAGCCGGTACCTCCACCAAGAGGCTGGAATTGCAGAAAGCTAAGGAATGGGCTGGATCCAGCTGTCAAAGCCACGGCTTTAATCTTCTCCATATTCCTTAGCAAATTAAAGACTCATGTAATCAGGAAAAGAGAGATATACAGTAAATAGAGATTCAAAGAAAAAAAAAACCTCTAAATGGTTTACAGTGTGTTAAAAATATATGCAGGCTAAAGGTTAAAGTTCTTTAAGTAAAAAAAAAAAAAGAAAGAGAGTAGTTGGGTGTGGTGGTACACACCTTTAATCCCAAAACTTGGGAGGCAGAGATAGATTGACCTCTGTGACTTCAAGGTGTGGTAGCACACACATTTAATCCCAGCACTGGGGAGGCAGAGACAGGTGGATCTCTGTGAGTTCAAGGATAGCCTGGTCTACAGAGGGATTTCCAGGACAAAGATACACAGAGAACCTGTCTCAAAAAGCCAAAAGTTAAAAGTAAAAATAAAAGAAATAGAGGTTAAAATAAAGCCAGGTAAAGATGGAAAACACACAGAGAATCTGGATACTGTATGTTATTATTCTCTCTTTGAATTGTTTGAATGCTGAGGAAGGACCAACAGCTGCTAAAAGATATTTGCTTATAAATGCTGCTGAATTAATCCAAGATGGGTATTTTGAAAATACCTTGACTTCTAAATTGAAGTCAAAAGGTATATTACTTTGGAGAAGAGATTTTGCTTTTGTTTCCACAGGAAATGAGAGGCTGTGGATTCATTCTGAGTTAAGACAAATCAAGTTTGGTCAAGGAAGACCACCTGAGAAATCTCCAGTAGGAACAGATGGCCCGGATGTCTGAGTTCTACATCTAGAACAGATTCAAGATTGCTGCCTGAGATGATCAAGCTTCACAGGATACTCCAGTCAGGACTTGATCATAACTCTAAATTTTCTTTGGGTCCCCATAAGATTATCAGCGCCCCCAACCAGCCAGAAGTAGCCTGGAATACTACGCCCACATTCCCAAAAGATGGACTATGGATATTTTCCTTTGTTTTTTTTTGTTTGTTTTTTTTTAAAAAGAGGTGGAAGTGGTGCAGGATAATTGTCTGTATTCTGTCAATCATGATTTAAATAAACGCCGATTGGCCATTAGCCAGGATGTATAGGTGGGATAACCAGACAGGAAGTAGAGGCGGAGCAAAGAGAATAGGAGAATTCTGGGAAGCAGGAAGCTCCCTTGGCATTCCTGCCTGGACCACCGAAGAAGCAGGATGTGACCTGCCCCGCTGAGAAAGGTACTGAGCCATGTGGCTAACATAGATAAGAATAATGGACTATATAAGTTATAAGAGCTAATACGAAGCCTGAGCTAATGGGCCAATCAGTTTATAACCTAATGCAGACTCTCTGTGTGATTTTTCTCTGAGACTAAACAGCTTGGGGGACCGGGTGGGACAGAAACCCCAACAAGCCAGCCCTCATGTTACACTACTGCCTATGGCCACCCTAAGGCCATTCCCCACTTCTTGTCCCTTTCATGATAACCACTGCCTATGGCCACCCTAAGGTCATTCCCCACTTCTCTGGCCCTTGCTTTCCCCTGCCGGAAAGCTCGAATGCTAAACATGTGAAAGTCCTCACTCTCAGCCCCCCTTGCAGCTAGGACACACAAGTGAGTCTGGCCTCTGACACGGGGAGGAAATGTACTTACTGTCTCTTGCGGAAAGGTGACTTAAAGGGGCCCTAATATGTTCATGTCCTTTTTAGCTTCTTTCCTCACCTCCTGGGGTGTCACACATCATTCTGAGACAGGCCACAACCATTCAGCAACAGAAAGTGACAAGTGGGAGTTGATGGCATGGAGCAATGGCAGAGCAGGGACATGGAATGACCCCGAGCCCTGTTGGCCTCACTGAGCCCCAGAACCAGTCCAGGACTCTCTGTTCCCAAGTTTACAGCAGAAGAGATAAACAGTCCTTCATTTGTTTATCTACCGATATAACAAATAATTTGGGGCTACCCACACTCATGCTTGTGAACTTCTGACTTAGAAGTGAGAACTGCTTTCACTTTAACTTATTGCTGTTGATTTAGGGGCACACTCTGGAAATACCATTTTGACAATGCCAGTCTTTTGTCAGAATGCCATTGACTTGAGTACATCTGTCCCCAGGACAATGAAACCAGAAATGAGGGCAAATTTAGCCAATCACACTGGCAAAATGTGATCATTGGGATTTAAACTTTTAAAGCTCTTGGACGTTTTGTTTAAAAACTAACATAAACAGAAACTACTGTTTGGGGGAAATCTTATCCCCCCCCCCATCTACATCATTAGCTTTCTGGAATGGATTAGAAAGATAAATTGGAGGGATCCCGTGGATATTGTGCATAACAACCATAAGAAGATAAGCCACTGCAAAGAGCAGAAGCAGAGAGCCGCAGAAGGAGCACGGGGCCATGCCTGCTGAGGACAGGGTCACAGACTCTCGGGAAATCAGTACTTTCCAGGTTTTTATGGGACCTTTTGCACATTCTTCAAATTCAATTTGCAACCAAGAAATGATTTCTTAAAGAACTGCCATTGTTCACTGGTTCAACTGAGACTCAGCCCACTACAAACTGCTTGACATGCCAGCCAAAACACACACAAAAACTCTCTCTCAAAATTCATTTCTTTCCCCAAAATGTGAAAGTCATTGTCTAACTATGTTAAACAGTCAGGCATTCCTGTGTCCCTGGTCACCACTCAGATATCCCTGAAAGCTCCCTGGAAAATTCCCTTAGAAAATGTGCTAGGCACTACCTGGGGATAGGGCTCAGATAGTGAGTGCTTGCCTGGTGTGCATGAAGCCTTGAGTGGCTGCAGCAGGCCACGAGGAGAGACAGACAGATGGGCACGCCACGAGACCATGCCACAGGTCTCCAAAGGTAGCTAGTCCAGTGCAGGGAGCCACACAGCAGGCAAGACACAGAGACATGGATAGGCACGCCATGCAGAGTGAGCTTGGATATTTATTTAGTGGGTTATGGAAGGGAAGGGAGATGGGCAGAGAGAGAGAGAGAGAGAGAGAGGGAGAGAGAGAAACAGAAGGGGGAAGGGGAGAAGTGGAAAGAATGGAGAGAGAGGCAGAAGCTGCCTCTTCAGGGTAGAGATGGGGGAAAGGAAAGAGACTCAGGCTGCAAGCAGGAAGGAAGATCTGCCTGCCTCAGTGGACAGGGGAGGGAGTGGGCAGGGCTTGTCTTTCAAAGGGACAGGACAGATCATTACAGCTTCTACCTGTGGTAGCCATTTTCTCTCCAATCCCATTTCACAACTAGTCAGGGACACTGATCAAACCCATACCTGGTTGAAACCATAAAGCATGTTTCTGCAGTTTCTACAGGTAGAAAGCGTGGGTGCTAGATACACATGTGTTTTGGTTGTGAATGTGTGGAGTTAAAGCATGGGGGTTACAGGTGGGATTAGACACACAAGCATAGGTCTCCAACTGCTGATGGGGCAAGTTTAACAAGCCCTACTATAGGAAGGACCCTGCTCATAGCCACACCCCTGGTCCATTTTGCAACTGCTCCTTCAGGAAGCCTTGCTTAAGCTTGGCCCACTGCAGTGTGATGGAATCACTCATTGCCAGCCAAGTAGAAGAGACCCAGAAAGGATGCTGTTCTGCTTTCTTCTCTTCAGCTTCCAGCTCCAGCTTAGAGTCACGTAGGGAAGTTGAGGCACCAGGAATTTAGGGGAGACATCACATTCACAGTCAAGAAGAGAGAGAAAAGAATGTGTGAGTGCTGGCTTATTGGCTTGCTCCCAACTCTCTGTCTCTTTTCTTATACTGTGTAAGACCCACAGCCTAGGAAATGGTGCTGCTCACAATGGGCTGGGTCTTCCCACATCAATTAACAGCCAAGACAATCCTCACAGACCTGCCCACAAGTCTAAATAGTTCCGCATTAGACTCTTCCCAGGTGATTCTGTGTTGTATTTAGGTGACGGCTAAAACCAGGTCAGAAATACCCACGCTGGCACTCACACATAGCCTCGGGAAGAAAACCAGAGCAGCATGGTTAATTCCCAGACACGCAGCCTCAGGTAGCCTGCAGGGAGGATTGCAGGATTTCTAAGATTTAAGACCAAATCCTAGGACAAGCATGTACTAGCTGATGCCTTTGGAAGAGCAGCTCACGTTAACAGCTTGGAACCTGACTCCCACAGGAAGACGAGTATCACAGCATGGAAACTAAGTATAAGAACACACTGGGAAGAGTCAGTTATGAGTAAGAAATAAAAAAAGGCTGCCTACACCACAGGGTGAAATTCGTGTCTGCAGCTTGTGTTGTATTGAGTCTTCTGATGCCAGCGTAGAAAACTACAATGCCGTTCTTTTTATAAAGCGTTCACAGTTCTCCAGTTAGGTTGTGTCTGAGGGTTTCTGTTGCTGTGAAGAGACACCATGAGCACAGCAACTCTTATAAAGGAAAACATTTGATTGGGGTGGCTTACAGTTCAGAGATACAGTCCATTATCACCATGTTGGGACATGTTGGTGCACGGGCAGGCATGGTGCCCTAGAGGTAACTGAGACTTCTATATCTAGCAGCCAACAGGAAGTGGTCTGTCTCACTGGGCGTGGCTTGAGCATCTATGAACCCTCAAAGCCCACCTCCACAGTGACACACTTCCTCCAACAAGGCCACACCTCCAAATAGTGCCATTCCCTTTGCGGGCCATTTTCTTTCAAACCACCCCAGGTTGTCACACTTAGTTTTAAGTGTAGCATGATATATGGAATATTCTGATTACTATAATTATAATATTTACAATACTCTTCCTAGGTACAAAAATGAAGCTTTAGCTTTGACTGAGAGCGAGCAATCAACAAGACCATGAGCCCTGCCCCCACCTCCAACTGTCCATATTCTTCCCCTGGTCCAGTTGCTTCAACTTTGGCCTGGGCCTACAAATGTACTAAGGGTACCCCAACAGCTAAAAGGTTACAAACCCCAGCTTTACACTTCATCTTCAAATCCCTTTCTTATTAATATTTTATTGGCAATTGTTAATATATAGTCATAATGACCATTAACAAGTAATTTGACCTTCCCAACTTAATATTTTCAGGAATCTTCAACAAGTAGTGAACTGGGAAAGAAAAAGCAGTGCATTAAGGGAACAAAACAGATAACTGGACGTTTGTGATCATTTTCTTCTCTCTTTGAGGCCCAGCCACCAATAAATAAATTCCTTATAAAGAAACCCAAGGAAGATGGGACCACCTCGGAAAGGCCGGGAGCGCCCTCTATGGGCCACAGAGCTGAAGCGCGGCCGAGGATTCTGGGTTCAGGGAAGCTGTCAAGTCTTAAAGGGCTTCTAGGAGGAAGAAAAATACGATGCTGATTTATGTGACTAACCAATTGTTCCAAATGCTCCAATGAGCACTTATTAACGCTGGCGAAGATGTGCCGGCAACAACAGCCACAGTTTCTCACCTCCCCCAACGACCTGCGAGAGCAGGCATCTAGGTTTCCAGTTCACTCTGTATGTAGACAGATGAATCCCCAACATTCACAAGTGCACAGCAGGCCTCTTCCTTTCTCACTCCCACTTTTCTAGCTTTAAATATCCACCCCCGTATTTTCTAATTAAAACAAAAGCTCCTGAGAGCAGAAGTTTAATTACAACCTAAGACAGCCCTGAAATTCCATAGGAAACAAAGTCGAGGTCCCGTCCCCAGTCAGCCTCCGGGAGCATCTCTGAGGATTTTTGTGTCTAAGTTCTTTATTCACATCCCTCAGGGGACATTTATTAGTGGTCCCCAAATATCTCCTCCTGATTCCCAGAGCCAAGAGAGGTGGGCACTCCGTAACTCAAAAAGGAAGTAAACCAATCAGCCATAGGTCTCACAAGGAAACACAGCCCTGGTTCTTAGCCCCCATGGGACCCATTCTGGACTCCTGGACAGTACTATATGGTAACAAATTGCTGCTGCTTTAAGCCAGGAGGAGCGTGGTCCCTCCTCGAAGAAACCATAGGGAAAGGATGCACCCCATGCCCTTCCCTCCTGAAGATGAGGGATGAGCCCCCATGACTTAAGTGCAGATAGGACATGTTGGTATCTTGGGGAACTCTCTAGTGATGACTTCCTAGGGACATAAATTGTCACTTTGCAATCCCACTGCACCCTCTAATTTCACAATAATGCATTCTATGCTCACAAAAGTCAGTGGTACCAACCATCCATCCAGCTAGGCTCCGAAGCACAAGCTAAAACACAAGGGGTCTCCTGCTTGCAAAGCAGCATAGAAAGAAACACTAGAGATCTGGAACAGTCTGGGTCATGAGAAAGTTTCCAAGGGTTTTAATGACAAGGGGATCTCACTGACCAGGTCTGTCTGCAAATGAAGACAGACTGCTGAAGGCCAGCAGAGAAGTCATGATGGTGCTGACTCTGACCCAGCATCTGCCTCCTGAGTTCCACTGAGCTGTGTAATCCAGGAGCTCTGAAACTGCATGGCCTTTCTACCTTTCAACTTATAAAACTCCCATAAAACTTATGCATGATCTTCCTCCCCACTGTACTAGGAATTATACTAGTTTAAAAGTTAATCAGTTTGTAATGGGGATGTAGCTCAGGAGAGGTGTTTGTTTGCCTAGCATGTGTAAGGTCCTGTGTTTGATACCCAGTGACAGACAAAAATAATAAGATATGCGCTTACTGATTCATTTTTAAAACATAACCACGGAACTGGAGAGATGGTTCGGCTACTAAGAGAGATTACTACTCTTGCAGAGGACCGTGGTTTGATCCCTAGCACCCACATGGTGGCTCACAACATCTGTAGCTCTAGTTCCAGGGGAATCTAATGCTTTTGTTCTGGTTTTCACTGGCACCAAGCACTTGCAGACAAACACTCATACACATAGAAAACTTTAATTAAAAACTGTTTAAATAACTATACGAAAGACTTACATGTTGACACAAAGCAAAGTTCTGGAAGAATAACTATGTTTCCCTAACAGAGAAGGCAACAGAAGGGTGGTGGCCCTTGTATTTTGGCAAATCACCTTAACAGAAGGTGGTTGGACCTCTACGTTGTCTATCATTCAATCCACTGTGATATGCTGCGTTTTGGCTGAAGAAAATCTGGCTCCTACAGATGTGTGAGGGGAAAGTGCTTCCACAGCCTTTGTGGACAACTTTGGAAAATATTTCAAACTACACCGAGCTCCCCATGGAGCTTCCCTAAGGGTTGGTTGCACTGTAGAATCTGAAACTATGGAAAGAATTTTTCTCATTTTTTTGTACACTAAAAATGCATCCCTCTAAAACAGGGTGGTACCTCGGTGGCACAGCATTTACCTGGCAAGCACAAGGCCCCGTGTTCAATTCTCAACATGACAAAATGTTTCAGGGGTGAGAGATTTAAAGTTCAAGATAGGCAATAGATCTCGTGTGGTGTGGTGTGGTGTGTGTGTGTGTGTGTGTGTGTGCGCGCGCGCACGCTGTGTACTCACATGTGCTGTGGTATGTGCACACATGATTGCATACTTGCATGTGGAGGTCAGAACATGACTTTTGGAAATCTGTTCTCATCTTGTACCTCATTGGGGCAGAGTCTCTCCTGGTTCTGCTGCTGTGCTGTGCACTCCACCAGCTGACTCACCTATGAGTGATTCCCAGCGATGCTCCCATCTCGCTACAGGAGCGCTGGCATTGCGGACGCATGTCACCACGTTGGGCCCCTGTGTAATGCTTTGTATGATAGCCATTTGGACTTGGCATGTTTCATCAAGTGACATTTTAGAAATCACCCTCATCTCATATTGCTATAAAAACCACATTCACCCACATCGCCACTGTCCTGAGAAAGGTTTCTAACACAGAGAAGCACCTGCCTACCAGAGAGGCAGCTTAGCTACATTCAAGTTTTAACTTAAAAACTCAAGTTGTTTCACTGACAGGAAATACTTGCAACTGCTTTGCTAGAGGCAGCAGGCCCATTTTTGTTCATTTCTGAAGAAAAAAAAATATGCTACAGCTACCCAAGCCGGTAACTACAGTTTGTCTGTAGTCATTTTTTTTAAGTAAATACAGATCCCACTTAGAAAGTAAGTTACTCAACTGCCCCACAAAGTCACACTGGTGTTCCTCCGTGGGGTCAGAGTTAGTACTCCTGCTAAAAATGATATCAAGGATATTCCTCATTTAAACTGGAGCATATTCTCCCTCTCCCTCTCTCTCTCTCTGCACAAAGGCCTGAAAAATTCAACACTGTTAGTGTTTTCGGTATCCCTGTCTTGCCTTATTATTGGCTACCATTTTTTACACCAGGCAAGCTTTTGCACCATCCATGTGAACATCAATGCGGAAAAGAGACAAAGAGCTTTGAGAATAAGTTTGAACTTGAAGATTTATTGAAAAGATTTTTCGCTTTAAATAAAAGTCACCCCTTAGCCACCCCTGGATGTTCACTGTAAAGGCATGGTTTCAGGAAAACGTATCCTAAAGACTGGGGAGCAACAGCCCCCCCCCCCGTTATTTTAATGTTTACATGGTAGCTATTGTAGTAATGGGTGCTGGGGGGAGGGGCACCATTTGCTGCCTTTGTTTTATTTCTGTCAATCCTAAATCTCAGGGCTCATTGGGATCTTCGGCGCTTGCTGCAAGGAAAATGGTCTGATACTGTCAGCATAGCTCCGGGTAATTTGCCTTACAGAGATGCTGAACCCAAAAGAGGAGGGATGGGACTGACAGCAACCGCTTGCAGGGAGCATGAATTAAGTCTGCCGGTGGCCTTCCCCATCAGACACAAATCCAGGCAGCTGCTGCAACTGTGAATGGCAAGACAGACAGGAAGGCTCCTCAAGGAGCCCATGGAATAAATTACATGATTTCTTCCCCAGCACAGGAGCCATCTGCAGGCTGCTATGCCCACTTCTTTCCTCGGCTAATTGAACTTAAGTATGGTAAATAGGCACTCTGAGACGCGCTTGTCTTCTTTGTCCATTTCTAGTCTGGTCATCATTTTCCTGCAAATCCCACGTCAACACAGTAGAGAGAAGTGCCAACAAGCCTTCCAGTTCCAACATTCCACAGCGCAGTGACTTGCAGAGCGGAGTGCATTCTTAGGAGTGGCCAGCAACAGTGTAGAACCCTTGAGGGTCACAAACAGCTCTGACTCCCCACACTCACCAGCAGAACCCATCCTACAGGTGACCGTGGAAATGAACAGGAAGGGATTCCACTTTCAGATAGCTTTCTGTAACAAAACCTCTTTCAGCGCTCAGAAAACTTAGAAAGAAAGAAGCCATGGGACGGTAGGCAGAGAAGCTGGAAAACTAGAATAGGTTCATTCTGCCAGGCATTGTGTAAAATATGAAATGAATACTTGCCTTAAGATCATGAACAGGAGAGAAAAGACCCCTACCTCCTATAGGCCCCTTTTATGATAAAGGAACTCGGCATCAGGGTACATGGCATAAAGTGCCACCAAGCAATAGTCATGATAGACCTACCAAAGAGGTCACAGACCAGTGTCTCTCTTTATCCCTGTGGGGAGAGCAAAACAGGCACCAGCATACAAAGCAAGTAGCCCTTGTTGGAAAAGAAACTTTAAATTTTTTTCAGCCCTGCTGGGACAGAAAAAAAAGAAAAGTCTGTTTCTTAGGTTCCTACAAATTGATGACATAAATAAAAGTCACAGTTCTGAGCGTGGAAATGCATGCGCGGAGATGCAAACCAAGACACCAAGGACATAGGAACGAAAGCCCAGTACAAGATTGTTTCTTTCTTTCTCGACAACTGAGAGCCAGCCAAGCCAATTTGCTTGCAAAGCAAGTGTCCATCCAGGCTTCAGGCTGAGTTTAGGAGAGGGTGAGGTTCTCCAGGACTCACTGACTGTCCGGGTCCCTATCCCTCCTCCAAAGACAAATGTCTTCTTCCAGCTGCAAAATCCCCAAGCCTGACGCTCCTTCAACTGTTGCTGGCTCTGCCTCTCTGCATCCCTCTGGGCTCCCCAGTGACCCTATCCTACCTCGAGACAGGTGAACAAGATGACAGACGATGACCACCCACACCCCCAGGGAGAGTCTGACCAAAGAAAGTGCCCCCCCACCTCCTACCCCCGCGCGATGCCCAAAGTCACTTTTCCTTTCCTTTGCCTTGATCTCCAGGGCACCCAGACAAGTTCCAGTCTCCTGATTCCTGGACGTTCCAGGACGCAGTTGAAGGTACCCCAGTTCTTTTGTGCTGTAGGTGTCCCGAAGCCCGTCTCCCGCGCGCAATGTCCAGTGCCCACACCCAGCGAGCCCTGATTCGACCCACGAGGATGCACAGGTTAGTGACAAGACAGGAACGGAGGCAACACAGAGTCAGAGCAGGACAGTTGTCCCCAGAGTGACAAGTGGGCAGGCAGAGAAAAAGACAGTCGACCGACCGCAGAGTCCCGCATGTGCGTACCTGGGGGCCCCGCAGAGGAGGCCACGGGGAGCAGCGCCGCCAAAAGCAGCAACGCCGCCCAGGGCAGCGGGCGCGGGGACGCCCCGGCCTCAGGGGCCATCAGGAGCCCGGAATGAGCGGGTACCGCGCGCGGGTGACCGGCAGGGCGCGGGCCGGAGTGAGGGGGGCGCAGAGGCAACGCCGTCGGATGCCCGTCGCCGGACGTCCTGGATCCTGTGCGAGAGACGCTGCAGCCCCTCGGTGATCGCTCCTGGCCACGCACAGCCGCTGCGCTCCGCCAATGGGGCCACCCGCTGCCCGCTGCGTCTTTTAGCCGCGCTTGGGCGCCCCCTGCCGGTGCGCTCGCAAAGGAGCCCCACAAGGCGGGCGGGGCGCCGGGTGAGTGACCCAGGAGTCGGGGAGACTCGGAACCCCACTGGGTTTTTGTGAAATTAAATAAATAAATAAATAATTGATTTTAAAAAGGTAGTCTCTAGATCAGAAAAAAAAGTGACAGGGAAGTCCCTCTCTGTCTAATTCTTCTACTTTCTGGCCCCAAAAGTGACCCATTGCAAATACCAAGACAGTGCCAAGACGGGACGTGAACTTGTCCTCTAAAGCCCTTAATCCTTCTGTGTGGTTTCAACTTGCGGGACCAAGCTAGGACCCATCACCCTTTTCTACACATGGCAGTGGTCTGCGGGCTCGCAGTTTCCTTCCCACGCAGCCAGAGCGCTTGGGTAAGGGTGATCAACTATACTAGACAGGCCTGCTCCTGGCCGTCATTTCGCTGGAGCGCGTGATTCCAGTTGAAACGGAAGCAGGCCTTAAGCAAGCCGCCTAAGCTCAGCCAAGAACCTATTTGACCTCCCTTTCTGTTATTCAAACACTGCCTTGGGGTCCCGCTGTGCGGGATAACAGCCTGGTTTAGTCCACACCGGGCTTGAGACACAGGCGGAATAGGAGCGCCCCTGGAGGCGGCAAAGATGAGCGCTTGGGAAGCAGAGTGTGGCTCTCTGCAAACCAACCCGATGCGGTTCAAAAGCGACAGAACATGGAATGGGCTCGCCGACGTGGCAACCCCAAACTTGATCGGACTTGTTTCACTCTGCAGGAAGGAAAGCGCGTTAAACAAAGTGTGGGATGATGGCAGCAGAACACGGAATCCTATTCTGAAACAAATTGACAGTCAAGACATCCGCATGCTGAGCCCAGGCTGGCATCTCTTGCCTAACTACAGCCTTCAGTGCCGTCTCCAGGTTCCCCAAAGAGGGATCCCTCTCCATCTATTCCTTCCTTAGTGCTTAGGAACATTCTACTGTAAACAGACCCTCTTGCCCCACCCCTTAGGAGTCTAGTTTCCCCGTTTGCCAGTTAGTAGCACGCTGGGTTTTGTCACTCTTTCGGGAGTGTCAGGTTCCCTCCCTAAACTCCCCACACTTTCTCAACTGTTTATTTCAAGCAGACTGATCCACAGCTCCTGTGGCTCTTGCTGGTCAGTCAGAGGTGGGAATCTTTCTAGGTGGAGCTAATGGGAGACCTTTCTCTTCCTCATTGCCCTACGGGTGGTGAAGGGTAGTGCCATGGCTTACAGAAACACAGCCCTAAACTGTATGTCTCTCCCCATCACCAGAGCCTGTGAGCCATGGGTGCCTGGCGTGGGGGTAAGGATTGTGACTAAATTGAGCATTCTGAGATATAGCATTTAGGCTATGAATGTAACACGTATGTTTATAAAGAAGGGAGAGGGACTTGATCTACATATAAGGGAAGACGTATGAGCACAGACTGTGGGATATGACCATAGGAGGAAGGCAATCCAAAATCAAAGGATACTAGCAGAAGCAGGAAGAGGCAAAGGGCCATTCTCACCAGAGCCCGTGGACAGCCCTGCCAGCCCCGGCTATCCGTTCTGCTGTGCTGACTTCAGACCTCTACTTATAGAACTGCCACAAAGGAACTTCCAAAGTTTGTGCCACCCAGTGTGTGATACTTTGTTATAGTGGCCAGAGAAGGCTAATGTAGTAGCCAAAATGAGTCAAGACTCCAAGGGATACAACCTGAGAGAAGAGAATTCCCACAGAAAGCCACCAAATGGGAGTGGGGGGATAGCGAACTTGGAGGAGGCTGGGCTCAGAACTCTGAGCAGGAGACAGACCAGAAATAGGCCCTCATAACCCAGGGGAGATTAAAGAACCAGCCTGCCTTCATTTTAGGATTAAAAGCCAAAATATAGTAAAGGCAAACTAGGTTCATTCCTGTTTTTGATTAAGCCTGTTTCTCAAGGATTGCGCTATGCCCCCACCTGTAACCTTAGCTACAATGGTTCTGTGCTGCCTGTTCCAGGAATGGCAACCATGCCTTTGCTTCAAAAAGTTGTATATAACCATCTTGCAACCCTAACTTTGTTTCCAAAGCTTATATCACCACCTACGGCCACCTTTTTCTGACCACCTGTTATGTTCTTCATCCCTAACCCTGCCTGTTTCCTATTTGGAACTCCCTATCCCCTGTCTTCCTCACATCCAAAGCTGACTTCTCCAACCCCACCTTTAGGAGAGGCAGCCTGTTTACACAAATTTAAAAAGCTTGCTTTAATTAATTGCTTGTTTTAATTAATTTGGCCATGATGGTTTGGGTCAGTGGTCATTCACCTCCCATTCTTGGGGCTAACAAAGAGCAGGGCACACAGCAGGGACAGCAGCAGGGCATGGCAGAGACACCTTGAAAGGATGGCTAGGATGACTCTAGAACTGACCCACCAGCTGTGGAGAAAACAGACTGACGGTCACATGGTCATGCCATCCTCTGCCCGGCCTTTGGGACTTCTGTGATTCCAAGACTTTGCTCCTCAGTTTAGACTCAATGAAATTATCAACGCAGCAGAATGTGCAGTAACTCAGCAGAGAGCGTGTTCCCTCTTTCGGTGTGAGACACACGTTTATTTCCTACCCCAGAAGGTGGCTTGTTGAGTAACTGTCCTGTGGGGACTATTCAGACAGCACAGGACAAATCAACTTCCAGTGTCAGACTTCTGACAATCAAATCAGAAGTCAGCTATAGACACTCAGTGAAGTAACCAACATTTACAAGCCCTGGTTCAGATTCAGCACAAATTTGACCCAAATGTGATGGGTCACACATTTAATCCCAGCACCTGGAAGGCAGACGCAGGTGAATCACTGCGAGTTGGAGTACAGCTTGATCTACGTAGTAAGACCCTGTCTCAAAAAAAAAAAAAAGACAATGTATTTTAAAGTCCTAAAAGAGATTTTTTAAGTATCATAACTTTAAGGTTTAAGGTGTGTGTGTGTCTATGTGTCTCTGTGTTTGTGTGTCTCTGTGTGTGTACCTGTGTGTGTCCGTATGTGTGTCTCTGTTGTCCCTGTGTGTGTCTGTGTGTGTGTCTGTGTGCCTATGTGTGTGGTGTGTGTGTGTGTTGTGTGTGTGGGTGTGTGTGTAGGCCAGAGTTTGACATCAGTGTCTTCCCCAGTCACTCACTACCACATTTTTTGAGACAGGGCCTCTCACAGAACCCAGAGCTGACTACTTTGGCTGGACTGGCTGGGCAGTGAGCCCCAGAGATTCTCCTGTCTCCACCTCCCGGTGCTGAGATTACAGGCGAATGTTACCACAGCTGCATTTTCACAGGTCCTTCTGATTGGAACCAGTCCTCATGCTTGCACAGAAGCATCTTACCAACTGAGCCATCTCTCCAGCCCAGCTTTTAGGTTCCAAACAGACAAGGAAGACATTAAGCTGACTTAAGTCACTGCATGTGACCATCTCACAAATATAGGCATGCTAACGTTTTCCTTGTTCGTTTTTGAGACAGAGTCTCATTTTTTCCAGGCTGGTGGAAAATTTGCCATATGGTGAAGACAACCTTGAATTTCTGCTCTTCCTGCCACTATCTCCCAAGTGCTGGGATTACAGGTGTGTGTCACCACCACACCTGGCTTGTGTGGAGTTAGGGTTAAAATACAGGGCTTCCTGTGTGCCTGGATACACTTTACCACTTACCTCCATCCCGGCCCTCTTTTTAATCATTATTTCTTTAGTTAACATTCAAAGTAATGTTTTTCAACATGGACTTCTCCTATACATGTGTCATATATACACATACATATTTTATTCATATTTGTGTCATATATAGATACATATATATGTATACACACCTTGTTCTAATTTGCCCCCATCATTGTCCTGCCCCCCAGCTAGTTCCCACATGGTGCCTCTTTCTACTTTGATTTTGAGTGCGCACAACCAATGCTGCCCTAACACATTTTACTGTCTTTCCACACACTTTCTTAACCTCCTGATTGTTGCTCTGATTTCAGTCATCAAAATAAAACAAAACCTGGTTTTTTTACCTTAGTAAAACCTTAGTTACACAGGACGAGAACTTCGGCGCTTGGGAACTGGAGGCAAGAGGATCAAGAGTTTGAGGGCATACTTTGGCTACATGAGATCCTGTATCCAAAGATAAATAGTAAATAAATAAAGAAAGGAAGGAAGGAAAGAAAGAAAGAAAAAGAAAATTGGAGGTCTCTCTGTAGCTGTGCAGATCTGACCCCTACCAGCCGACTCCAGCTCCATTCTGTGGTTTATTCCCAGCTCCATGCATCAGGCTGTGTCCACACACACTGTCTCTGGTTCTAGTTATGTTTTAAATAAACATGCATCAAAAGAGTTCAGCACTCTCCCTACACATTGTCATGGCATTCCTATGTGGCAGGCTGGGGATTACAGTGCTGTTCTCATGAGAAATGCGCATCCACAGTGAACTCAAGCCAAGCTCTGAAAGCGTGTGCTTTCTGCCTTTCGTAGGACCCCCCAGTCCTGTTCAGTCTTGGGTTTGGCTCTTTAGCTCCTCTGGAAATACCGCCTTTGCAGATGTACCTCATGATGGGACCTGCAGATACCAGGAAATGCCCATTATGCGATGGCCATGTGCACACAGCTTTAAAGCATATGCATAAACATTCTTAGGGTGAGTGGCATGAAAACATAATTTTATCATGACAAATCAGGAAGAAAACATGTTTTTCTAGGATTCTGTAAACAAATGGAAAAGGCAGGAAAAATATAAGTTGATAGTAGACTCATTCATTTCTCTCGATTTTGATGATATGGGGGGCTTGTTTCTATCTGGCAATGAGAGGATGCTCTGCAAACCTTTCCTTGAGCTGTGGTCATTCTGTCCTTGAAAGAGTCTCATCAGTGTCACTCAGCTTTCCAGGGAGTCTGGCATGTCCCAGGTCCTCTAACCAGTGGGCATGACAACCCAGCCAAGCTTCGACTCCAAGCTCAGGGCTCTCTCCACCATGAATGACAACTTGCAGTGTGATCAAGGCAGAGGGTGCAGATAAAAGTCTATTTCACTTGCCCCAATACCATTATAGATTTGAGGGAAACACTCTGGTAACGTCCAAATGGAGTACAACCCTCTCTAGTGTACAATTACGCAAGACCTGGGTGTGACATCATTCACCTTCTCTGAGTTTGGAAGGGACAGGAAACAAATGGTGTCTGGGTTAGGGAGGTATTATGCTGTTCAGCCACTGCCCACATCGAGTTCCTGAGCCCAGAGGTTCTGACTTGCTTGCACTGCAAGGCAGTGCCAAGGCAATTATCTTCCTTACTACCAATGTGTTGGTGAAACATGAAGGATTAAGATGTCAGAGTCCCAGCCTAGCATGTGCACCCTTAGGAGCTCTAGCTGAGGCTGCCTCTGTTGGCACGATAGAAAGCCACAGACTGCTCTGTTGACAAAGCAGGTAAGATCCCTAGAACCCATGCCAAAAATTTAAAAAAAAAAAGGCCTCTTTATAATCCCTACACTGGGAAGGGAAGACAGCTGGGTTTCTAGGACTCGCCAGCCAGCATAGACTAACTGGTAAACCCCAGGCTAATGAGAGACTCTGTCTCAAAAAATAAGGTGGATGACTCTAGAAAAAGAACAATACCTGTCATTGGTCTCTGGCTTCCAGGTACAAATCATGAACACACACACACACATGCGATGTGGGAGTCCCCTCTGTGTGTTACTTGTATTGGTTAATGAATAAAGAAACTGCTTTGAGCCCTTGATAGGGCAGAACTTAGGTAGGTAGGGAAAATTAAATGGAATGCTGGGAGGAAGAAGGCAGAGTCAGAGAGACACCATGGATCTGCCAGCGACAGACGCTGAGAATTTTACTTGGTAAGCCACTGCCACGTGGCAATACACAGATTAATAGAAATGGGTTAAATTAAGATGTAAGAATTAGCCAATAAGAAAATAGAGCTAATGGGCCAAGCAGTGATTTAATTAATACAGTTTCTGTGTGGTTATTTCGGGGCTAAGCTAGTCGGGTGGCTGGGATGAACAAGCGGGCCCTCCTCCAACACACACACACACACACACACACAGAGAGAGAGAGAGAGAGAGAGAGAGAGAGAGAGAGAGAGAGAGAGAGAGAGAGACCACACATCTACAGAAAGCCGCAGACTTGGGTTGTACCCTTCCATTCAATGTCTCAGGTGAGTTGAGCACACATATCTCAAAAAGAAGCTGAGAGTTCAGCTCTGTCGCCTGCCCTCCTCAATGGGCCCTCGGCTTGAACTATATGAAGAGAGATTGTACGTCTGTTACCTCCTGTGCATACTCCCTATTGAGCATCTGTTCTTGCTCCATGCAGTATGCTAGGATCTAAGCATAAACTGGTCAAGACAGATTGTCCTTGCCTCACGGAGCTCTAGGTCAAAAGCAGTGAATTCACCAGTCAATCAAAACCAAACTACAGTCCAGTGTGATGAGGTCTGCACGGGGCCAAGAAGTTCAAATACATTGCCTACCTCCCTTCTATTTCCCCCAAAAGGAGGTGTTTGACCCCATGTGTACAATACCACGTGTGTATGTTCTGTGGGTCAATGGTCCTCAATCTTCCTAATGCTATGAACTTTTAATGCAGTTTCTCACATTGTGGTGACCCCCAACAATAAAATTATTTTCGTTGTTTCTTCGTAACATAATTTTGCTACTGTTATGAATCGTAGTGTCAATATTTTTAGAGAGAGATGTTTGCCTCTGGGTCTCAAGCCAGAGTTTATGAGCCGCTGCTGTAGGTAGAAAGAGTCACAGTCACTTTAATCCTAAGGAATTAACGGGAGCATGGCATGAGTGGGGGGCACTGGCAAGTCTGGGTAGAAGCAGGGCTCAAAATGTATAGTCCTCAAGTTGCGGTTACAGCTCTAAAAGTTGGCCCAGGCACCATCATGGGGAAACATATGTCTGGCCACTTTCCCAGGCTGCACTTCACTGACTCCCAGACCCTTGCCGAGAGCAGCATACAACCATGAAGCAAGCGTTGCTCCAGAGCTGTCCTCACAGTCCTAAGCTGCTGGGTCATCCCGAGCATGTCCTCCGAGCCCCATGTCCTGCAAGTCCTGCATGCCTCAGACAGTGCGAGGACAGACAGGCGCTTGTCCTCGGAGTGGGGAAACTAATTATTGATTCCATAGCCCTGGAATGAACCCTCACTGTGTACCTGGCCCGTAAAGAAGTCTCAGGCCTGTGTTCATCTATGAAATGACATCAGAACCAGCTGGCAGTTAACTGGAACTTGACTGTCACCACTCCAGTGAGCTGCCCCGTGGCAAGTTATAAAAAGGCCAAGCAAGACCCTTAAATCCTGGTAGAATAAATAATCCTTCCCTCCAAAATCTCACCCAATCTCATGGGAGATAACCACCTCTTTCTGCCTGAGTTGTGAGTGGCTAGGAAGCCTTCAAGTGTTCTCTATACATATGTGGTACTTAGCAACTCGTGAAGCACCCACTCCTTTGCTAACAAACTGTCAATAGAGACATTTTGCAGAGGTGGATTCTAAGGGTTTGTATCCAACTCATGTTTACTCAGTCAGTAAGCAGCACAGCCAGGGGAAGTCAACCTGATCTCCCGTAGACAAGCTTGGCCATCTTTGCACTGTCCCAGAACTGAAAGAACGGTTCTCCAACATGGCGTCAACAGAAACAGAATGTTGTCTGGGAGACATCAGGGCACAGCCTCTTTTATTTCTACTTAAGGTGTTTCTAACCTCAGAAAAGAGGCCATTATCCACATCTGAGTTTAAAGCAGCCTGCTTGGCCGTGGAAGCTGCCTTCTTCTCCTATTCTCCACACTACTTTTGAGACAGGGCCTCTAACTAAACCTGAAGCTCGGTGATTAGCTAGACTGGCTGCTCAGCAAGCCCCCGGATCCCGTCTTCCACAGTACTGGAATTACAGGCATGCTCTGCCATGCCCAGGTTTTACATGGATGCTAAGGACTTGACTCAGGTCTTCATGTCTGTGGAGCAGGCACTTAAAGCACGGAGATGTCTCATCAGCACCGTTCTGCGGTTTCTGTGTTGTCTGAATTTAGTGCTTCTCTGACACAGCTCGCTGGTGATTCTTCGTTCTTATTTATAGGATGTTCTGGGAAAGAAAAGGGGACACATGAGCTCCCCTCAGCCTCCTCCATCAGGGAAGGACCTATCTGCCCTGCCTTTGGTTCGGTCATGACTTATTGAGCCCTCAGCATAGTCAGCCCCAAGGTATCTTCTTTTTCTGGAAGTCTACCTCTTCCAGCTCTTCTTTGCACATGCCCAGCCACTCCTCCATCCCCTCTGCAGTCTAAGCCTTTTCCTGTTACCTCTCTGCCCTCCACAGAAGGCACATCCACACCACTGCTGCTCAGGCCACAGCCATTGGGTCCCCTCACGGCTTGGCACTGGCCCCTGTCCCTTTCTGCCTTCACTTAGCTTTTGCACATTCAGCTGCCACCAGAGTTGCCCACAAACCTCTCTTGGTCGGAGAAATATGCCTGTACCCACTCTATACACTATATAATTCTCCTTTGCAGTCACTCTCCTGGCTGTGGAATTACGCTTACCTTTGAGGTTAAGCCTTGTCTCCTACTCTTACTACAAAGTCCATGAGAACAGGTACTGTATCTGGTTTTGCTCACACCTGCATGTCAGCCAGCTTTTCCTCACTATAATAAATAGTTGAGATCATCAGCTCATAAAGAGGAAAGGGTTGTTTGGCCCCATTGCTTTGGGTCTGTAGCAAGAGAACACATCACAGTAGAAACTCATGGAAATAGTTTCTCATCCACCTCATCAACAGAAAATTTTGTATTTGGAGATAAAAGAAAGAGTCAGGGTCCCACCATCTCCCTCCAGGGCATCTATCCAATGACCTCAAGATCCACCGACTAGGCCCCACCTCTCAAAGTTTTTACCACCTTCCAACAGTGCCAAGCTGGGACCAAGCTGTAGCACAAAGACTTTCAAGGAACTTTTTTAATCCAAATTACATACCCTACACCCTACATCCTTAGGACTTGGCACACACCAAATACATGGGAAGGGTTTATGAGTCTGTGTAGGCACATTCTTTGTTCAGTGGTGCAGGCTTGCGAGAATGGCCCTCTGCAAGAAGTATAATCTGGTCATTCTACCCCATCCCACCCTGTGATTCTGTGGACCTGTAGACAGGTGGCTTGGGTCAGAGAAACACTGCAGCAGTTACATTTTAGAAATACTCAGTTTCTTTTACTCACTAGTGCAATGCATCAAGTCAGTTATAAGTGGCTGTTTATTTCCAAGGTGGGGGTATGAGTGGTGGGTGCTTATTCAACAGATTCAATATTTTCCTAGCTGGTGTCACCCTGTTCGCTGTTTCCTTCCTTCTGTTGGCAAGGAAGTTGGATATGGATTACCTTGGAGAATGTAGACATGGCATCTCAGACATCAGGACAGCTATGTCTTGGATGTGGTTTGTTGTTGGAGGATTCCTGTATTGGAGTTTGGTTTTCTGTGGCACAAGTTTGAGAGGTAAGACTTTTCAAAGATGGGCCTTATGGGAATTCTGGTCACAGGGAGGGGGTGTTCCAGACCTCTGCTGGAACAATTTGGCCCCTAACCATCCTCTAAATACAGCCCTGTACATCCCCTGCTGCTGTGGGACAATGGTCTTGTACCGTGAAAAGATCTGTCACTTGTATTGGTTTAATAAAACGCTGATTGGCCAGTATCTAGACAGGAAGTATAGGTAAAGCAACCAGAATAGGAGAATTCTGGGAAGAGGAAAGGTTCAGTCTGCAATCATCAGCCAGACACAGAGGAAGCAAGATGAGAATGCCTCACTGAATAAGGTACCAAGCCATGTGGCTAAACATGGGTAAGAATTATGGGTTAATTTAAGTTGTAAGAGGTAGTTAATAATAATCCTGGACTAATAGTCCAACCAGATTATAAATAACATAAGCCTCTGTGTGTTTTGTTGGGAATGAATGGTTGCAGGGCCGGGCAGGACAGAAACTTCTGTTTACACCCTGTTCCATCCAGAAAGTCTTGGAGAGCCTTGAGTGAAATCAAGCGGTTGTGGACACTGCAGTTTTCTCCATCATGTCTCCCTGTGCTCCAGAAAAACATTTAGGATAATGTTATAAAAGCATTTGTCTTCATGATGAAAATTGCTAAAGATGTGGTCAGAATGAACAGAAGAGAAAACTGGTTTACAAAGATGAAATAGAACATGACTTTAAAGACAGCTTCAGAAAGAAAGAGAGAGATGGGCAGAGCAGAAAGAAGGGAAAAAGGAATGTGATGATACTTCCTAAGACAAAGACATCTGTACACGTACATACACATCTGCAGAACATGGCTAAAAACACAGGCAAGATGGAACAGGATTCTTCATAAGGGCATCTTAAAAGAGTCATTATTTTAATATAATAGTCTATTAATTCTTTAATAATTTCATACATGTCCACAGCATATTTTGGTCATATTCATCCCCACTTTCCCTGAAACTTTTCCCACTCTCAATTTCATGTCCTCTTTTTGTTAGTTTTAATAGCCCACTGAGCCAGATTTGTGCTGCCCATATACACAGAGGTGTGGGACCATCCACTGGAACACAACCCACCTACCAATCACGGACCACATCCTTCATGATAACTGACTGACTTTCCCTCCCCCAGCAGCCACCAGCTGTAGAGAGCGCTCTGCTAGGGGTGGGGATTATAAAGAAGAGCAATCATTGAGTCCGCAGGAAGTAGTGATGAGAGGAGGGAGCTGGAGGGACCAAGGCCAAGATGCAAGGAGACCTGAGCATACAAGTTGGCTAGAGAGAAGGATGTATGCAAGGGACCCACAGGCATCAGAAGCAGACCTGAACATGCATGTGGGCTAGATGGAAGGATGTATGCAAGGAACATCTTAAGAGACTAAATGAGGACATCAAGAGAAAAACAAGCCCCTAGAAATAGCATCTGTGAAGGAAGGCTCAGCTGTGCATCATATATGTGTGTCAAGAGACTTGAAGGGATGCCATGATTGATGTCTAGGCCAATCACAGGCAGAGAGTGGGTCTGAGAGCTTCTGACCACTTCATCAGTCTAAGTCTTTGAGTATCCTGAGTCAGAGATCCTTCTTACAAACAGAACTTCTTTGAAGCACGATTAGTTAAAGCTCAGAGAAATTGGGGTTCAACCTGAAGTCAAAAAAGAAAAACAGCCAGCCACTGGCTCTTACATTGACCTCAGTCTGAAATGGAAATTCTCCTTCAGGAATCTCAGAATGAGACTGAACCTGAGAGTTGTCTCCTCCCATTTTATAATTCTCTCTAGTTCTGAAATTTCCTCTCTAGTTCTGGGATTAAAGGCATGCACTGTTTGGTTTCTATGACAAGCTAATGTAGCTACTGGGATTAAAGGTGTGTGTTACCACTGCCTAGGTCTGTAAGGCTGACCAGTGGAGCTGTTTTACTCTCTGATCTTCAGGCAAGTTTTATTTATTAAAATACAAATAAAATGCCGCTACACTTCTTCAGAGTAAAACATCCCAATTTAGGCCCTCAGAACTTCCACAGTTTACGATCAATCAAACAAACCATCACAGAACCCTTAAAGAAATAAATACCATGAGAGGCTCAACAGAAACAAGGCAAAGCTTCTACATGCTTCCTATATTAAAACTACTAAACTCAAAATACAAATAAGTTTATGTGCTGTAGAAATAAAAATAGAATGAAATAAATTATTTAAGCACAGCCAAATATAACATTTAAAAAATCACTATGGATAATGCATCCTAAATAGTAGACTAGACGTGGCAAAAGAGCAAATTAGGAAAGTGAAAGACTCCTCGAGAAACAGCTGCCAGGCATGGTGGCACATGCCTTTAATTCCAGCACACCGGAGGCAGAGGCAGGCAGATGACTGAGTTCAAGGCCAGTTTGGTCCGTATAGGGAGTTCAAGAATAGCAAGGGCTATGTAGAGAGACCCTGTTTCAAAAAAAAACAAACAAACAAAAACAAAAACAACAAACAAACAGAAAAGAAAACACCAACAGTGCAGCACAGAGTTACAAGAAAATAGAGAATGTAAAGAAGTAAAAGGAGGAAAACCAGCACTGAAGGATCTAGGCAAAGTCCAAGAAGACAGCAGCTGACAGGACAGAGAAGCAGCACCCGGGGGAATCATGGCTGAGCAACGACGAGAGATATGAGTCCACAGACACAAGAGGCAAACGCGTGCCAAGCCAGAGGAGCACGGCACCCGCATCGGGACGCATCAGGGTTCCACAGATGAGGAAGAACAGCCAGACAGCAGTGAGGCGATGCCTGCAAAGGGGACGCTCAGCAACAGAGCTCTCAACAGGAAGCCAAAGCAGCAGTATCTTCAGACTTGAACAGAAAAACAGCTGAAAACCTAGTCGATGTGCTCGGTATAATTATCTTTCGAGGATTACGTAAGATGAAATCCTTTTCCAATAACTATACTTTGGAATAAAACACTCTCTGCAGACCTTTCTCTAGAGGGTCTTCTAAAGGTACTTCAGAAAGAAAAGACAGACTTGGAAGGTAGTTCTAGGTGCAAGGAGGAAAGGGGAATGAAGAGAATTTAAAGTGTGCAGGTGCATCCAAACTGACACCAGATGTGGAATATCGTAAGAACGTCTGATCGGGACCTAGGAAAAGATAATGAAAATTCCTGCCCCATACACAAAGAGTGGAGTCCGTGAGAGCATAAGCAAAGGTGTTCAAATGAACTGGCTTTGTTCATGAGGGAAGCAGAGAAAACTATAGCTCTTTTTGTCGTCGCACATGGCAATGTTTTAAGAGTAACAATTGAAAAGCACAGAGCATGTAACTTTAAAACCAGGAGGAGTGGCTTCCATCGTCCCTTCCTCCACTGTGGGTGGGTAAACTAGATGAAGTACCAATGCTGTGGGAATCGTGAGCCGTGAGCTGAGAAGCCCGATTGCACCATCGTACATGCAAAGCACATTGTTCTCAATAATGCATGGTACCTTTTTTTAGAAAATAAGGCCATAAATTGGGTCAAGCAGGAGCAGAGTAAATTTCACAAACTTAGAATTATACAGACTATGTTCTCTTTTTATTCTGAGATGAATTTGGAAGGCAAAATTGAAATTTTAAATAATTTTTTAGGAATAAGATAATCAGGGTCATAATAGAAACTTTTTTCAAGCATATTTTTTAGTTTTTTTTCTTGTTTTTATTGAGCTATACATTTTTCTCCCCTCCCCTTCCTTCCTCCCCTCTCCCCTTCTATCCTCTCCCGTGACCCACATGCTCCCAATTTACTCAGAAGATCTTATCTTTTTCTCCTTCCTATTTAGATCTATGCATGTCTCTCTTAGGGTCTTCTTTGTTATCTAGGTTCCCTGGGGTTTGGGATTGTAGGCTGGTTTTTCTTTCCTTTATGTCTAAAAGCCACTTATGAGTGAGTACATATTGTATTTGTCTTTCTGGTTCTGGGTTATCTCACACAATATGTTTTTTTCTAGCTCCATCCATTTGCCTGTAAATTTTGAGATGTCATTATTTCTTACCGCTGAGTAGTACTCCATTGTATAAATGTACCACATCTTCTTTATCCATTCTTCAGTTGAGAGGCATTTGGGTTGTTTCTATATTCTGGCTTTTACAAATAATACTGCTATGAACATAATTGAGCACATGTCCTTATGGTATGAAAGAGCTTCCTTTGGGTATATACCCAAAAATTGTATTGCTGGGTCTTGAGGTAGATGTTCCTAATTTTATAATAGAACCTCTTGATGCTAAAAAAAACAAAAACAAAAAACTTAGCATTGTAAACTTTGTGTATACAGTAGCTTGTAAGATTTTGAAAATATAGTCATGGAGATCATGTCACATGCACACACAGGAATTTAAAAAGTAGGCAGTGTATGTGTAACATGGGGGCCAGCTTGTTGGGGTTTCTGTCCTGCCCAGTTCCCACAGCCAGCAAGCCCCAAAGAAAATCACACAGAGAGTCTACATTAGATATAAACTGATTGGCCCATTAGCTCAGGCTTTGTATTAGCTCTTATAACTTATATAGCCCATTATTCTTATCTATGTTAGCCACATCACTCAGTACCTTTCTCAGCAGGGCAGGTCACATCCTACTTCTTCGGTGGTCTGGGCAGGAGTGAGAAAGAGCTTCCTTCTTCCCAGAATACTCCTGTTCTCATTGCCCCACCTCTACTTCCTCTTTGGTTTTCCCACCTATACTTCCTGCCTGGCTAATGGCCAACCAGCATTTATTTAAAACATGATTGACAGAATACAGACAATCCTCCTGCACTAGTATGGCTTTAGTGTTTGAATATGAGAGAAATATCAACTTTGAGTTATTGTATTTAAATGTATAAGAAACAAAAACCTATAGAATTCACAGATAAAGACTAATAGGATTTTTAAAATAAACAATTATAAAGCAGTAAATGCTAAAAAGAATAATTTTGAATTGTCATGATCATTTCATGTGATTAAAATTACTTCATCAAATATGTTGATAAATTTGAAACATTCTATAAAATAAGAAAATTCCTGAGCTGGGTATGCTGGTGCATACCCATAGTCCTGGCATCCAGGAGGCTGAGGTGTGAATATCAAGACCAACCCAAGCTACATAGCAAGATCCTATATGGAAAAACCAATGACTGGGGATGTGGCTTGGTGGTAGATCATTTACCCAGAGTTCATGCGGCTCTGGGCTCAACCCCTGGCACTCATAATAATAAACAAAAAGTTCCTAGAAATGATAGCTTATAAATTTGACCCCAGAAGAAAAGGAAGTCTTAAATGGTCCTATAATCAGATCTGATAGCAAAACTAGACAAAGATAATATAGGAGATTAAAGAAGATTAACTGATAACCTGTAGTAAGGGGCCACTTGTTTGTTTTCCTGGCAGCCCATTAGCTCTAGCTTCTTATTTGCTAACTCTTACATCTTAGTTAAACCATCTCCATTAATCTGTGCATCACCACGAGGTCATGGCCTACCAGCAAAGTTTCATTGTCTGTCTCCAGCAGTGGCTCCATGGCTTCTCTGGACTCTGCCTCCTTTCTTCCAACATTCAGTTTAGTTTTCCCTGCCTAGTTCTGTTCTTCCCTGCTCTGCTATAGGCTCAAAGCAGTTTCTTTATTAATTAATGGTATTCACAGCATACAGAGAGGAATCTCACATCAATAACCGTTGGCACAAATACCATTTTAAAAATTAACAAATCAAATCCAGGTTAATATTAAGAAAATAAAAACATATCCTAATTCCCTCTGTCCTAGGAATTCAAAGGACATTTAACACTAGAGTAAATGTAATTTACCACCTTTAGGAGGATAACCATATGGTCTTTTGACTCAGAAAGTATTTGATAAGATTCCACATCTCCTCATGTCAAAGAAAATGAAATGATTCTTACTGAACTCACAACCCAAGGGAGATCATAGACTGATGGGTAGTCCCCACCAGGATTCTCCTACGAGCTGTCCCTAATTGAGAAACCCAAGAAACACGGGACATTCACGGTCATCAGTCCTATCCAAGCTACACCAGAGGCTTTGGCACAGGATCCTTTATCTCTCCCAGAAACTTGGAAATTTCTCCCGCTGTCAGTTGCATGGCCTGGCACGTAAAAGCCAGTCTTTCCACGTGTCCTAGCAACAGAACAACACGACTCTAATTACTCAAGCCATCTTCCCTACAGGGTCCTATACAGTGTGTTCTGGGTATTGATTTCATCTTCTTTGATGAGTTCGTTTGCACGATTAGGATGGGTCTCAAATTTTATGAGTGGCACCTTTGCTCTTAGGAGAAGCGTGGCAATGCCCTGGTTCCACCCCTGTGAATCCCTCTGGGTAATTTCCAGTCTTTAAAAGTCTGGGCAAGAGTAAGTAGAATTAGGAAAATGGACACACATCTTCTCTCATGAAATGTTTTGAGGGATTGATAGTGGGCATGGGTTCACTTCTTCACACTCTTTCCAGGACACATCGGTTCCCACTGTGGCTCATCTTTATACAGAACTCTCTATTTGTGTAAGTCACCTGGAAAATTTTCTTTACCTAACACGGGAAACCCTACATGCGTGTACTATAAATGTAATGATATTTCTGGCCCAGTCAGTAAGTCTGAACTGTTTCCATGTGCTGTCACCTGAAATCACACATGTTCTACTTTCAGACTTGTTTTTTTGTCTGATGTATACTTAAAGGATGAATATAATAACTGGTAACATGTTTAATGAAGAAATCCTTACTATCATGCTAGGCTATCCTCCTTGCCAGTATTTGCTGATTATGTCATTGTTTACAGTCTCTGAGGTGATTGTGTAAGAATACTGTGTCCAATTTTGTGGCTCAGCATCCTTGTGAATCACTCCGCCCAACAGCAAAATTAATTCGACCCTGGATCTTCTCATCGATGGTGCCTCCTGCAAGTTAATTCAAACCAGTTGTACTCCAGCAGCAACAAATGAGTTATTTGTTGGCCAATCCAAAGCCATAATCATTGTACTAAAAGATAAAACAACTAACGAGAAATCAAAGTGAGGGAGGGGCCTGGAGAGATGGCTCAGTGATTAAGAATGGTTTCTCTGGACCCGAGTTCAGTTCCCAACAATCACATTGGGCAGCTCACAGTCACCTGTAACTCCAGTTCCACCAGATCTGATGCCCTCTCTGGGCCTCCTCTGGGGACTCACACACATGTTCCCAGATAATACACACACACATAAATAAGATAGATAGTTAAAAAATAATAGTTGTATTATGTAGGAAACCTGACTAAGAGAAGATTCTCTGTAACACTGTAGAATTGTTAAAAGTAAATAAAAATAAAACAAAGCTCGGATTCTTCCAGATGATGCTAGAAGTTTCCATACTACCTCAGATTGGGGATGGGACTTTAAGGTGTTTGTTGCAATAGTAATGAACATAACTCTTAATGTTGGCCAAGAATTGAGAAATTAACCAAGCTTTCAAAGAGTGTTAGAAGAGTAAGGAGTCACTTAGCAGGTTAATGAAAAGGCTGAATCACGCAGGTTGTGGACAGGACCTGAGACTCTGCCAGCTTCTCTTAGACCCTTATTTTGGGGCACGCCACCTCCAGTCATTTCCAGTTTTTCTATTAGCTTGTCCTAAATTCATGCCCCCAGGAAGGAGCGTATGATAGGCTTAACTGGATCACGTGACTCCCTCTCTTCATAAGTGTGCATAGCAGAGTTCTCTTCCTTAGAGGGATGGGGGTGGGGTAGGGGACGCTGGTTAGTTCTATGTCAATTTGGCATAAGCTGGAGTCATCAAAGAGGAGGGAACCTCAAACTAAGAAAATGCCTCCCTAAGACTGGGCTGTAGGCAAGCCTGTAAAGGCATTTCTTAGTGATTAATGGGGGAGAGCCCAGCCCTTTTTGGGGAGTGCCATCCCTGGGCGAGTGGTTCTGAGTTCTGTAAGAAAGCAGACTGAGCAAGCCATGACGAACAAGCCAGTAAGCAGCACTCCTTCATAGTCTCTCCATCAGCTCCTGCCTCCAGGTTCCTGTCCTGCCATGGTGAGTTCCTGTCCTGACTTCCTTTGATGAAGAACAGCGATGTGGAAGTGTGAGCCAAATGAGCCCTTCCCTCCCCACATTGCTTTGGTCATGATGTCAGTTCCGTAATCAAAAATGTCTAATCCAAACTTGACATAAAACTGTATTTCCTTCATCCTTGCTGAATCTGGGGACATGCAAACTGTTGAAGCCCTTCTTCATAGATGTTTCCAGCTTGATGGTTTCTGACCTTTTGGGGTCAAGTTCAAAGAGATGGAGGGAGGGATCCACATGGGGAGTTCCTGCCCCACAGGAATGACATAAGTTGAACTCCCTCGCTCATAAAATCCCACTTTCGAAGAGTTTGTGGAGAAAGCCATTCACAGCACCTCAAACGATGTTGGCTCAATGTTTCCGGTTTTGTTTTCCGGGTGACCGTAGACACGCTGCTGTTTCTCCAGGAATTTCCCCCATGTAGACATCCCATTGGAATTAAGATCCATCAGACTCGGTTTGAACTTCTGCCCCTCATATCGGCTGGACAATAAATGAGTGTGGTCTTTGTTGTAATACCAGGAGCAAACCCACACCCTGTGGCACCCCAGCATTTCTCCCGCTCCCACCTCGAGGTAAGGAGTCCATTGTCAAGGACTGGCCCCTAAAACCTCCGCGCCTTTGTCGCCCTCTGGTGGTCAACCTATAGAAAACGCAGCAGAAGTTTCAGTGCCCTTCCAACAGCCAAGTCAGTGAGTGGGGTAAAAGGCCCGAGTGCCCAAATGACTGTTGGCCTGACTGCTTTCCACACGGCTGTAAATAAGAAATGTACCTTATTATGCATAGTGAGTCACTAAAATCTTGGGGTTGTTGAAGTGATGTGATGGCGTATGACTGTTGGCAACTTGACTGCATCTAGAATCAGCCAGAAGACACACCTGTGGGTGCATTTCCAGAGAGGTTTAACGGAGGAGGGTAGGTCCTCCCCCGGTGTGTGCAACACCATGCCACGGGTTGGGGTACTAGACTGGACAAAAAGGGGACAGTGAGCTGAGCACCGGCATCCACTTCCTGACTGCACACAATGAGCAGCAGCCTCGGGTTCCTGCCATGGTGCCTTCCCTGCCCTCCGACTATACCCTCAACCTGGGAGCCAAAATGAACCGTTCATCCTAAAGTTGCTTCTAATCGGGTATTTGGTCATAGCAACGTGAAAGCAGCTAATCCGGACAACTAGCATGACGCTTCTCTGGCTAACGCAATTTTGCTTAAGTGGTAAGAAATACGTAAGCGCTCCGGTTGGGCTTGGCGCAACAACTTTACTGCAGTCTATGTCCAAGTTTACCTCCCAGTGGCAAATATTTACAAACTGATCTGTGGATGGACTCCAAAGCCTTGGGCGTTTGGAACGAAGGGGCAAACAGTGCTGGCTGTTGTTCACCTCATCTTCTCAGGCAAGCACAATGATCCCATTATCCCGATTCCAATTTTCTGATCCACCTATTTCATGACGCTTATTTATAACATGTGAGTGTCCACAGTACTTGGGGTGGTTTCTGGACGTGTGGAGAGGTAGTGAGGACTTTGAGTCCCCCACCTAGCGTGTTCCATAGAGAGCTAGTGCTCATACATGTACCGCTGTCCGCACTTCTCTTCCCCTTGTTGATGAGGGTTCTATGGCTGTGACCTGTATGTATGCACCCCTGTGGGTAGACACCAGGATGGCTGTGACCTGTATGCACCCTGTGGGTAGACACCAGGATGGCTGTGACCTGGTCCCCAGCATAGCACTGAAGGCCAGCTCCCCTAAACGCAAGGGCTTCTAAACGTGTTAGAGATGGTTCCCGCAGGAAGAGTATGTGCCGTAGGACACATTCTGTGGACATTCTGTGTTAAAGTGTCTTTAAGCAGAAACACCCAGCTTAAAGCAAATCAAGCAGGGCTAGAGAGGCTGCTCAATTGATAAAGTGTCTGCTGTGTAAAGTTGGTTCCCAGACACACTGTAAAATCTAGGTATGGTCTTGTGCATCTATAAGCCTGGCACCAGCCAACTGCTGAGCTCTGGGTGCAGTGCAAGACCCTGTCTCAAAAGATAAGATGAAGAGCAATAGTGGAGGGCTGCGAGTCATCATCCTCAGCCTACACACACACATGTGAACACATACATATGTACACACACACACACATACACACCCTCTTCAGAGAGGCGGAGGAATGATCGTGTATTGATTGGCTGATGGAAATGCTGTGACTGATACAAGAACCTAACCCTGTGCTCCCTTGCAGGAGTAGCCCCTCAGGACTTGCTAATGCAATGCACATAGCAAATGCGCCGATCGTAATTCCCATAGAAAATGAGAATTTGCTGTGCTTCACTTGCTGACAGTTTGCAATCGGAGGAAAGATGGCCGGCCTATCCTGCTTTGTCTTCAAAGTTACACTAAAGGGAAGTTCCTGGGCATCGTCCTACTTCAAAGCTTCGTCTTTAGCCCTTACAAAGATAGGCGAGTGTGTACCAGCCTCTGAGAGCACAGCCCTCCCCTCCCTGACTTCCTCCTGGATGTTTCCACTTGAATATTCTGGTATAGTAGCAGCATTCAAATGAAAGGTACCCTATACAATTTTATATGCCAAACCCTGCCCTACAACCATTAATTCTTCCTCCTTCTGCCAGTGGTCAACGCTCCAGAAAGCTTCAGACACAAAACCTTGGACATGATCTTGCCCTCTCTAGTCAGCCCATTCTGTACTTTAGAATAAGATTTGACATCCGACATCACCCCTTGCAAATGTCATACAGCACTCCCAAATGCCCGACGGCTGATGAGACGAGCGCTTCCACTAGCTCGCTTTTGTCTGCTTTTCTTGCCCAATCCCGACTTTCACAGCCCTTTTGTCTCCTAACTGGGTGTCTTGCGGGTCTTTCAAACCCACAACTTTCAAGCCAGCTCCATTATCTACTGCTCCTGTTCTCCCCATGTACCTGAGTGGGGGTGGCTAACTACCCAACATATTCCTACCACCACCAATTAGTACAGGAGGAGCGTTTTAAAGTTCTACGAGATGCTTGTGGGTAAAGAGTAACTTTAGCTGTGCCATTACTTCACACACTGTCCGCTCGAAACCGGTAATAAGTGGTCGTCCAGTTTCTTTGGCTGCTAATACATTGCACATTTACTCTTCGTGACAGTTCTATGAGTGTCCCTCACTATTTCCACTGTTTGGGTGAGGAAGTTGGGGCACAGACACTGCCCCCCATACATAATTGTATGATACATATGAAGATGATACATAATTGATAGATATACATAAACATGATTGATAAGTAGAGGATAGATAACTCATAGGTAGATGATAGGCAAATAGATAATTGATAGGTAAGTTACTAATAGATAATATATAGATAGATGATAACAGATAATAGGTAGAGATAGATAGATGGATGGATGGATAGATAGATAGATAGATAGATAGATAGATAGATAGATAGATAGATAGATAGATAGATAGATAGACAGACCTACCGGCCATTTCCCCAGTGATTCTGCTTTTCTGGATCCTGGCTGATACAGGTGCTTGCTAGCATCATCATTGCCAACCTCTGTCAGCATCAGTCCATGCTCCTGAAGCCCTGACCAAGGCCTTGCCCTCTCTGAGATTCTTTTCTCTTTTCTCTTGCTTTCATGACTAGGAGAGAAACACTTCCCAAGCTACAAATAAGGAAGTGAGACAGGAATCTCTAAGGAGCCAGGGTTGGCACACCCATCCTGCATTCTGAAATTTAGACAAGGAGTAACTGGCTAGGAATCAAGTCCGCTGTCCTTACTTATTCTCACAGGGGGGTCAAGAGGCCCCTCAGAGTTGGGAACAATCGGGGACTCTGTAAATAGGACACATTTGTGTTTATAAAAACTAAACTCCTGAGTCTTTTGTTTCTGAGCCACTGACCTGCCTCGGCTTTGTTAAAGGAAACTGCTCTGATTAGCTCTAACCAGCCGTGGGTTGGGGATGACGGGGCCTCAAGGCGGCTTAAAGTGAAGCAAGTCAAATCAAAGCCCCAAAGGAGGGTGTGATTTTTGTACAGGATTTTTCTTCTTTATTAGCTTAACCAACTCTTTTTAACCTAAGGGCCCAAGGTATTAGGGTTTTCATACAAGAATACACATGCATGCCGGCTCCTTCCCGAACCGTAAAAGTTTAATAAGACAGCCATCACAGGGTGCATTCTTGGCGCTATGTTTCCCTATGTCCTGTGCGTCTAGGGGCAGGTGTCATGGTCCTCAAGCAAAGCTTTTTTTTTCTGAGCCTCTCTTGGTTTTCTGCTTTGATACTCCGTTCTAACTGGATGAGGAAGGCACACTCCTGCTCCTTACCATGGAGACATTCCTGAGTTCTAGGATGCCTAGATGGTGGTGAGGCTTTGGGGAAAGTGCCTTTATCCCTCACCTCCTCTGTTCCCCTGAGTTCCCCATGTTCCTGAACTACCCCACCCTTCTTACTTGACAGTGTCTTCCATGAGTTCTGGGCCAAACCTAAGGACACAGAGCCCATTTGGTAGTTTTAGCACCCTAAAGGTTCATACGTCCCATGGTTCCCACTATATCCTAAATTATACTCCACATAAGCATATCCTGCAACGAAGATCTTCACATAGGCAAATTATTGCTATGAGAATGGCACTACCAGGAATGAACAGGAAGGAATCAAAGAGGGAGCAGGCTAGGCCAAGGTCAATCTCATGGAAAAGTCCTATGGAGGCAGCCCAGCCTGCGAAGCCCAGGGAGCCCTGTGGGACATATGGATTCCCTGGATGCCCCGTCAGGTGTTCCCATGGCTGTCTCAGGAGATGGGGCCATAGATGGCTCCTACACCCTGAGGGGAGCCTTTCAGGTGATGAGTGTAAAGAAATGGGGAAGGAGTTCCCAGGGGCACCGAGCAGAGCCTGGGCATTGACAGGTGTGCCCAGCACCCTCCACCAGACTGGGCAGATAACTGAAGCAGGGAAGGAGGGACCTGCAACCCAAGGCTCGGGGTCGGGGAACTGGAGACTATGTGTGCACAAGCAAAGCTCAGAGAAGAAAGAGCCGCCGCAGACTTCAAACAAGGTGTGTGCACCTCCGGTTCACTGACATTCTTCAAGGTGTGATGTCAACCATGGTGTAATTGTATGAGTAATGGCTTCAGGCCAAGAATTGATCAAATGTAAAATCATCACACAATGTAAGGAGTGACTGTGAGTAAACATGAGCGTCAGTTGTCACAGGCCAGGGCTCAGGGAAGACAAGGGATTTTAGCTGAAATTTAATGTAGAAGAAGTCAGTGTTCCGGAGTCTACTGTGGATTTGATGTTTAATCTTATTTGTATGTTACCTGCTTTATTAAGGGCAAAAAATGATCCTTGAGGCTGGGCAAGGCGGTCCCGTGTAACCATCTCTGCAATGTAACCACAGGGAGCTGAGTTTAGATCCCGAACACCCACACAGAAGGCAGACCCTGAGGCAAGCCCCTGTAACCCAGCCCTGAAGGAGGGCGAGCAAAGCCCGGCAGCTATCCAGAACTTGCTGGAAGATCAGCTTAGCCAATCGGCAGGCACTAGGTTCAGTGAGAGAGCCCATCTCCAAACAAGAGTGACAGAGAAAGATGCGGATGAGAATCTCTGGCCTCCACACTCTCACGAACACGTGCATGCACATTTAGGAATTCTTTCACATTGTTTCGAGTGTTTTAATGGGAGTACTGCTTCTAGACAAGCCGGAAAAGAGATCATTATTTCTGGTGGGAAATGCCCTTTTCCTTATTAAGAGCAATGATTCTCAGCGTGACCACTGAGAGCCCCAGAGCAGCGGCCTCTGTCTCACCCTGGCCAGAAATGCAGGTTTTCAGGCCTTGCTCCAACAGACTGAATCAGAACAGTGATGAGCAGCCCAGTGATGAGCTTTCAAGAGCTCCCAGGTGATGCCCAAACACTCTGAAGGAGGTGTGGCCTTGCTGGAGGAGGTGTGGCCTTGCTGGAGGAGGTCCAGCTTTGTAGGAGGAAGAGGTGAGTCATTGGGGTGGGTTTTGGCTTTAATCTTTAAAAAACTCACACCAGGCTGAGTCTCTTCAGTTTCTCTCCCTCTCCCCAGTTCCTTCCCTCCCCTCCATCTTCTCCCTGCCTCTGCCTCTGTCTTGTGGTTAAGATATAAGCTCTCAACGATGGCCCTGGCACCATGCCTGCCTGCTTGCTGCCATACTCCCTGCCTTGATAGTCATGGTTTAACCTTCAAAACTGTAAGCAAGCCTTTAATTAAATGCTTCCTTTTCTAAGTTGCCTCTGTTATAGTGTTTCTTCCCAGTGATAGAAAATAAGGCAACTGCTCTTCTTGCTGGCTAAATAGGATACTTCCTGTGTCTCACCGTCACATACGGGGCTGCAAGGCAGGCCTTACCAGCTCCTCTGTGTGCTTAGTTGAGAAGCTACTTTGCACATCTTATGCCCAGACTGGATGGTCCAAGCTCCACATGGGAGCCGGGCTGGAATGCAAACTTTTTGCCCCCTCTGTCTTCTGTGGTGGTTTGAACAGTGTCTTAAGTGAGTGAGAGTTGAATAGGTCTTAATTTCTATTGCTGCAACTTAACACGGGACCAAAATAAAAAAGTTGGGGAGGAAAGGGTTTATTTGGCTTACGTTTCAGCATTGCCGTTCATTACTGAAGGAAGTCAGGACAGGAACTCACACAAGGCAGCATCCTGGAGACAGGAGCTGATGTCGAGGCCATAGAGGGGAGCTCATTATGGCTTGCTCAGCCTGATTTCTTATAGAACCCAGAATTACCAGTCCAGGGGTAGATCCACCCACTATGGGCTGAGCCCTCCTCCACTGATCAGTAACTGAGAAAGTGCCTTGCAACTGATCTCATGGAGGCATTTCTTCAACTGAGGCTGTGTCAAGTTGACACACGAAACCAGCCAGTACAAATAGGAATGGTCCCCATAGAATTATATATTTGAATATAGGTCACCAGGGAGTAGCACTATTAGGAGGTAGGTGTGGCCTTGTTGGAGGAAGTGTGTCATTGGGGGTGGGCTTTGAGGTCACAAAAGCTCAAGTCAGGTCTAGTGGCTCACTGTCTCTTCTTGCTGGCTGCTGATCCAGATATAGAACTCTCAGCTCCTTCTCCAGTACCATGTCTGACTGTGTGTCACCATGTTTCCTGCCATGAAGATACTGGACTAAACCTCTGAAATTGTAAACCAACCCCAAGTAAATGCTTTCTTTTTTAAGATTGTCATGGTCATGTGTCTCTTCACAGCAATAGAACACTAAGATAGCTTCATGTTTTCCTCTTCCACCTTCTCCTCCTCTCCTCTCTCTCTCTCTCTCTGAAAAAAAAACCTGCCCACACTTGCCTCCCACTGACTTATTCCCCATCCCTTTGCCTGGGACAGACAGGATTTTGTAAGAAATAAATAAATTAAATAAGTAAATAACTCTCCAGTTTCTAAACTACATTCTTGTATTTTTCCTCATCTCCCAAGAAAAACTTGTGCCTGGCCCTGTGGGAAAGTGGCCTGTAATCTTCTCTGTCCCCACTAAGCCCCAAGGCAGGTCTTGTTTTCATCCTACTCAGAAGTTATAGCAACCAGGAATTGGGGAAGAGCACACCTTGGCCACTTTCTCTTTGTGAAAGAGGGGAGACTTATAGGCAGTAATTCAGTGGTAGTGCTCCAGCCCCAACACCACAAGGCAGGGGGAGCTACGGGAAAAAAAAAGGTGCTGGCTGTGGAGCCGGATGTCTGAAGTCCCAGCACTTGGAAAGCACAGGTGCTATAATCACCCTGTGCTGAAGACCTGCCTGGCTACGCTTGCCAGGGATACATAGCAAAACTCAGCCAGACAGGGGAGAGGAAGAGAGAGGGAGGAAGGATAATGAAGGTGGGAAAGGGGAAGAAAGGAATCAAAGGGGAGATTGAGGAGTGAGGCGGAAGCAGAAGAGATTGGCAGAGGTGGGGTGGGAGGGAGATGGCCGTCTTACAAGGACCATGTCTTACCTGGCTCCACTTCACCTCGCCTGGAGTGGGGATTATATCCAATACCCTTGACGGAGATCCCCACCAAATTGTGCTTCCAGAAGTCCTCAGGCCTTTTCCGTTTCTTTACAGCCTCAAACAAAATTCCATTTCTGCTGCAGTGGCTGCAGGCCACAATAAATATATCGTCAGCAACTTGTAGCTCCTCGTGCTTCTGCACTCCCGGGGCCAAATTTAATCAGAAAAAAAAAATAGATTAGCAACCCTCTTCCCTACAAAGGACTTTTCCCTGTGACCATCTAATTTGGATGCAGGGGAACTCCCAGGAAAATAGCGGCATACGTCTGAAATTGAAAAGAGATCCAAATTCAACCACATACTTTCCATTCCTCTGCAGCAATGACAGTAATAAATGCCAAGGAGTGAGGGAGGGCGGGGGGGGAGAGAAGGGAAGGGGGG
>PVIU01006274.1:0-103772 GCA_004026605.1 Ondatra zibethicus | reverse complement strand
TTCTCCAGAGAGAGAGAGAGAGAGAGAGAGAGAGAGAGAGAGAGAGAGAGAGAGAGAGAGAACATTCTCATGAGTCAGCACACTTCTCCAGTTTGTGCCTAGTGTACCCCACCACAAATGCACACACGTATCCGCACACACACTCAGCTGGGTGACGTTTGGTGTAGACAACTCTGCCCCCTAGTGACAGGATGTAATCAGCATGCAGGGCAGGGATGGGGGAATAAGTTGCCCCAGCAGCTAGAACTCACTGGAGTTCCCTAGGGCTTCTTTGGAAATGAACAGTACAGAGGCACAGACTGGGGTCCTCATCATTTTTTTTTTTGGTTTTTCGAGACAGGGTTTCTCTGTAGCTTTGGAGCCTGTCCTGAAACTAGCTCTTGAAGACCAGGCTGGCCTCAAACTCATAGATGTAGTTGGAAGGCTGTTAGTTCATTTGCCAGATGCCCAGACTCCCGAAGTAAGCACAAAGAAACTGCATTAATTAAAATACTGTTTGGCCAATAGCTTAAGCATATTGCTAGCTAGCTCTTACATCCTCAACTAATCCATCTCCATTAATCTCTGTATTGCCATGTGACTGTGGTTTACAAGGCTAGGTTCTAGTGGGCTCTGGTGGAGCTGTCTGTCTCCTGCTACATGGCTTTCCCTGACTCTGCCTACTCTCTCTCTATATCTCTTTCAGTCTGGCTTTACTCTGTTAAGTCATTGGCTGAAAGTAGCTTCTTTATTAACCAAGAAGAGCAACACATATAAAGAAGGACTTCGCACACCACAAAGAGAGCCGCCTGCCTCTGCCTTCTGAGTGCTGGGATGCCACCACCGCCCTGCGGCCCTCATCCTCTTGATGCAAAGCCACAGGCTGAGTTCAAGGTTGAAGATTCCAGGAGGAACTTGGAGTTGCCTTCTGCCATGGAAGCTCTTCTTTTCTTTTGTGATCCTCTGTTTGGTGGAAATCATGACTAGTAGATCCCAAGGACTGGAATAACCCCAGGGAAGAGACAGGCTCCTCCTCAAAATACATGTCTGCATGCAACTCATGTTCTCTTCCCTGCAGCTGTTCCGTGTGTCAGACACGGCCTCTTTAGCTCACTCAGTTGCCATGATGATGGGAAGTGGTCCCCTGCCTTGTTTGCTGGAAGGTCAGGGAGGGCTGTGTGCCAAGAAAGTGGAAACCTTGATCCTATGGTTGTCTGCTGACTCCTACCTACATAAGCTCTTTGGCCCTACCCAGATGCAACCTGGTCCATTCAACATATTTTTTTTTATTTTTACTTTTAAATTATATGACACGGAATGTTACTAAGATAGTACAGGCAGCTGTGTACCCTTGTCTTAGGGTTTTGTTACTGTGAAGAGACACACAGCAACTCTTATAAAGGAAATATTTAATTGTGGTGGCTTGCTTGTAGTTCAGAGGTTCAGTCCATTGTGGCAGGGACATGGCCGCATATAAGCAGATGTGGTGTTGGAGCTGAAAGTGCTACATCTTGACTCAGAAGCAGCAGGAAGTCAACTGACACACTGGGAAGTATTCTGAACATAGGAAACCTCAAAGCCTGCCCCACAGTGACACACTTCCTCCAACAAAGCCATATCCACTCTACCAAAGCCACACCTCCTAATAGTGCTACTTCCTATGAAATTATGGGATTATGGGGGCAGTTACATTGAAACTACCACAACCCTTTAACCAGTTTCTCACAGTAGTGTCATCTTTTTGTTGTTATTTTCTTGACATGGGTAGCCCTGGGTGTCCTAGAACTCACTATGTAGTCCAGACTGGGCTCTTTCCCTCTCAAGTGCCAGGATTAAAAGTATGTATCACCACTCCTAGTAGCAATGTCTTTTAGAACAATGTATAAGTCAGGTTCCAGAAATTATTGTCCTGATCTTCATACTGAAGTTTGTGCATCGTCTTCATTTTAGGATAGAGCTGCCACAAAGCAGTAACAATAAAGGGGTCTCCACTGTGCTCTTCATTTAAAAATGAAATAAGTAAATAAATAAAATGAAATAAAAACTAAAAAACAAATTCACATACTATACCTAATTCACTCAGAACATACAATTCCATCATTCTTGGAATAGTCACAGAGTTGTACATCCATCACTGTATTATTCTAGAATATTTTTTATCACCCCTAGGAAAAACCCTGTACTTATTAAGCTTTCATTCTCCTTACCTGCCCCTCCAAACCCTGGCATCAGTTCCTTATTTTCGGTCCTGAGGTTTTATTTACTATTCTCCAATCCAAGCACTATCAGGCTGGATCTGTAAATAGGATTTATTTATTTGGATCCTTTATATGAATTGGATCATATACTACATATCATTTTCTACCTGTAGACTGTATGAAGGATTCAAATAAGTAAATCTTATCTAAAGTCATAACATCCTGATCACATTTTGTGTGAGAAAACTTTTCTTGCAAACACAAAACACGCATGCCTACTAACCCTAGTTATGGAACCCAGGACAGACTAAAGTACGGATACCACCAAAGTCAACTTTGTGAACCAATGAGTTTATTGGTGTTACTTATAGGAATATGGCTGAGGAGTTACAGGAGCAGGAATGACTCAAAGACAGCTGCAACACAAAAACCCATCCCTGCACAGGTGATAGCTTACAACCTGGGAATCTACAACATACTGCACAGCCTGCAGGCAGGTAAACAGGTTGGAGACTGTCCTTTCCAGGTGCCTCAGTTGTTCTAAAACTTCTCCCAGACAGGTCAGTTGGTTTCTGATTCTTACAGTCTGGTCTCAAGAGTCTTTGCAGCTTTTTTTCCTCTGATAGTCTTCTTTGAAGTTCAGTTCATTTGAGAAACTTCTGTACAGCTCAACTTCCTTCCATCTGAGGGGGACTCTCAGGTTTAATTGCTTACTCTGGCGGGGGGGGGCGCTAGTGAATCTGGTCAGTTTTAGGGACTTCCTGATGCTATTTTGAGTTGTTTATCTTCCTATTTAAAGAGGTTCCTGCTAGGATGGAATGTTTCATTCTAAAAAGAAACTGATATACAACATCATATCTTCACATTTGATCTCTCAAGCTAAGCAAGCTTAAGCATTTTATGTTAATGGATGTTTTGCTTGTTCCTATGTCTGTGTACTGGTGACAATGGTTTCTGTTCTGCCCGGTCCTGCAGCCATTTGTCCCAAAGAAACACACAGAAGTCTACATTAATTATAAACTCGTTGGCCTATTAGCTCAGGCTTCTTATTAATTAATTCTTACATTTTAAATTAGCGCATAATCCTTGTCTGTGTTAGCCACATGGCTTGGTACCTTTTATCAGTGAGGTATTCTTATCTTGCTTTCTCTGCATCTGGGTGATGACTGCAGACTGAGACTTTCCTCTTCCCAGAATTCTCTTGTTCTTGTCGCCCCACCTCTACTTCCTGTCTGGCTACTGGCCAATCAGTGTTTTATTAAAATACAAGTGACAAATCTTTACAAAGTACAAGACCATTGTCCCACAGCAGTGTACCATATTCATGCAGTGTCCATGAAAGTCAAAGGAGGGAGGTGGATCCCCTGAGACCAGAGTTACATATTGTTATTAGCTGATGTGTGGGTGCTGGGAATTCATTTGGGAGAGCAGACAGTACTCTTAACCATGGAGCTATGTCTCCAGGCCCCTTTCCACCTTAATTTTTGAAACAGTCTCTTTCTGAACTCACTAATTGGCTAGACTGGATGTCCAGTAAGCTCCTGGTATCTACTTGTCTCTGCTATTCCCCACCTACCCCCAAACTGGGATTACAGCCAAACACTGCCAACTCAGCTTTCTATGTAGTCACTAGATTCTAAACTCAGGTCCTCATGCTTGGTTGGCAAGCGCTTTACTAACTGAGCCATCATCTAAGCTCCTCTGTGTCTATCTTTTTGCCAAATACCGCACAGTCTTTTTAAAGGTTCTCTTTTGACTTTATTGATAATTTCCTTTTATTATTATTTATTTTGTTTTGAGGCAGGGTAGGGTCTGTCTCTACATAGCCCTGGCTGTTCTGGAGCTCACTAGGTAGACCAGGCTGGCATTGTACTCACAGAGAACCAACTGCCTCTATGTCCCAAGGTATTAATGCTGGGATTAAAGGAAATGTGAGTCTTCTAAATATTTTCCTCCATGATTATTTTAACTATCTTTAGTTTTTGGTCCATCATGAATATTTTGCCCATATGAATTTTAGGAACTAGCTTGTTAATTTCTGCAAAAATGTCAGGAAACTTTTGATAGGGATTGCATTGGGTTTGTAGATCAGTTTAGAGCATTGGTTCTCAACCTGTGGGTCATGCATGACCCCTTTGGAGAGTCAAATGACCCTTTCACAGGGGTCTCCTAAGATCATCAGAAAACAGACATTTACATTAAGATACATAACAGTAGCAAAATTACAGTTATGAAGTAACAATGAAAACAATTTTATGGTTGAGGGGCCACCATAACATGAGAAACTGTATTAAGGGGTCACAGCTTTAGGAAGGTTGCGAACCACTTGGGTAGAGAGGATTGCCTTCCCATCAGTATTAAGTCTTAATCCATGAACTTGGAGGTTTCAAAATTTAGATTTTTAAATGCTTTTCAATAAAATTTTGTACAAATGTGCCCTTCTTTTAACAGTTTATTTCTAGGTATTATTTTTAAAATTCTGTTATAAATGTTATTATCTTCTTATTTTTAGAAATATTTTCTCGACTATTACTTTTGATTGGTATATAGTCATTATACATAGTGCTGGGTTTTCTAAAGAATTTGTTTAGAGTATATAATGTATTTTGAACAACTTTATCCCTCCTTACTCTTTCCTTTCTTTCCCCTTTTCCCCAGTCTACTTTCTCCAGTCTCACTTATGATTATATGTCACATATGTGTATGTATGTGTGGTTTTATGTAACTATATATAACCTAGGATCCAAAAATGAGAGAGAACATGACATTTGTCTTTCTGACTCTGGCTTATTTCAATTAATATGATGATCTCTAGTTGCATCCATTTTCCAGAAAATGACACAGGTCTGTGCTGTGGGAGCTCCTTCCGCTCTTTCAGCCAATAGCCTTTAAGAGACCACGCCCAAGCGGGCTGGTATCTTAAAGGCTATTGGCTGAAGGAGTGGAAAGAGCCCCCACAGAAGTTCTGTTCTTCTTTATGGTTGAATGAAACTTCTTTCTTTGTATATACACTTTCTTTATCCCTTATTCTGTTGATGGGCACTTAGGCTGATTCCATAATTTGAATATTGTGAATATGACTGTGAGGCTTGGGAACATTTCTGTTAAGTTGCCTCCACGTTGCTAACCAACTAACTTTCACAGCTTTTCTTCAGCTATCAAGATAGACCTTGTTCATTGACCATCATGTTATGATTTAGACCTTAAGCAGTTCCCAATATTTCCCATGTTGAAGCCTTGGTTCCAGCTGACAGCTTCATTGGGAGGTAAAAGAAAGTACAGGAGCTGGGCCTTCTTAAAGGTAGCAGGCCACTGTGTTCCTAGGCCTTTTCTTTCTCTTTTGCATTCTCTTTGCTTCCCAGATGTCATAAGGTGAGCAGCTTTACTCTGCTGTGTCTGTGCCTCCACTGTCATGATATCCTTCTTCATCACAGTCCCACACTTATGAGGCAAAGAGACCATGGACTGAAGCCTTTGAAACTGTGAGTCCAAATAAATCTTTCTTCCTTTAAGTAGTTTATCACTCATAACTTTTTTTGAGACAGGGTTTCTCTGAGTTCCTGGCTGTCCTGGAACTCACTCTGTAGACCAGGCTGGCCTCGAGCTCCCAGAGATCCATCTGCATCTGCCTCCCGAGCGCTGGGATTAAAGGCGTGTGCCACCATCTTCTGGTGAAGTAGTTTTTTCATAACATGAAGCTGACTAACACAGCCTGCTAAGGAGGAAATCCAGTACTCCTGGCCCTGAGCCTCAGCAATATGCAGAGTGCTACCAACATACTGAGTGGCATTAAAAAGTTATCTTACCTTGGATCTATTTTTTTAATTCAAGGATATCAGGTTATAACTTTCTGTGAATGGGATCTTATTTTGAATAAAGGGTCTTTGCAGATGTTATCAGTTAAGGGTCTTTTCTATGGTACAGTGTTTCCCGCCTCACTGCAATTGTCCTCCTGCTCATGTTTCAGATCTGAGCTCACATGTCTTCATAGAGCGAGTCTTGAGCCCTCCAAGACTTTCGCTGGTTCCTTTGCCTGGCTGGCTACCTGTCCTCCTGCCCTCCTACTTCCTGTGTTGGTTAGTCTTGAACTTGCCCATTGGGAAGCTTTTGTCCTCAATGGCACATTTGTTCAGTATAGTATTTTTTTTTCAAGACAGGGTTTCTCTGTAGCTTTGTAGCCTTTTCTGGAAGTAGCTCTTGTAGACAAGGTTGACCTCAAACTCACAGAGATCCGCCTGCCTCTGTCTCCTGAGTGCTAGGATTAAAGGTGCGCGCCACCACCACTCAGCTTCCTGTATAATGCTTTAAAACAAGAGCTTTATTTAGATATAATTCACATGGTATAACAGTTACCCTTTTAAATTCTACAATTCAATGGTTTTAAAGTATATTCAGAAATGTTCATCTTTCATCAAAATCTAGGTCGAAGGGCATCCTCTTCTCCTGTCCCTAGTAGCAGCCACCTCTTAGTCCCTCTTTTCAACCCCCAGAAATCATACTTCTTTACTTTTGGGGTTCACAACACATCACAACTCTGATGGAGTTGAAGACTAGATAGTCATAATTAAAGTTTTCTTTAGTTATTATAAGAGGTAAATTATGTATAAAACTTTAGACTCACAAAGGTAAGATAAGTAATGCAATATTTTCTCTAATTTTGTCAAATACAAATGGACTGGATATTGTAATTGTAATTTTTACTTGATAACTGTTTTTTGTATATAATTTTACCATGTTAAAGTTAAAAGCTTACTTTTTTAGACAAAAGGGGGAAATGTGGAATATTCCTTTACACTGTGTAAATTATGCTGTGATTAAGGTTTAATAAAGAAGCTGACTGACTAATAGCTGGAAAGGATAAGATTAGGTGGGACTAAGGACACTGGGAAGAAGAAGGGCAGAGTCAGAGGAGTTGCCAGAAAAACATGGAGAGTAAACAGGAGGTGCAAGATGAAAGAGAGGTAATGCCACATGGCGGAATGTAAATGAATAGAAATGGGTTAATTTAAGTTGTAAGGGCAAGTTAGTAATAAGCCTGAACTATCAGCTGAGCATTTATAATTAGTCTATTAGACTATTTCCAAATAGTCTCCATGTTGGTTATTTGGAAACTGGCGAGTGAGAAAGAAAAGTCCGCCTATAAGTCACTCTCTTTTAGTGAATAGCTACCATTTTGTAGAATGCATGCAGTGAGAAGGAAGTGCTTCAGCCAGTCACTGCCCATTCTACCTTTGCTGAGCATCTTCACTCCACTGGGACTGGACAGGAGTATAACCAGAGGCTGTGCTTTCATTTCCCAGTCGCCCAGTCCCAAGTAATAACATCATCATCATTTATGCCCCAGCAAAACTTGAGCATGCATGGGCAGCCTGTTCATGGTGGTTCTCCAGTTGTTCCTGTCCTGGGCAGTCCTAGATGCTTGTGTTATTGTCACACCCAAGGCTCCACAGTCTTCCTTTACGCTGTCTGTCCAGCATTTTTTGGGCCTACCTCTTTGCTTTGTCCTGTGCACTCCTCCAAGCAGTGCTATCTATAGGTATCTGTCATCATTTATTCTCATAATATGGCCATTGCCAGATCCCATAGTTTATTTCCTTCTGTAGATGGAGATGTTTCTTAATGTCATTGTTGCATAGCCTATCTCTTCCTGTGACACCTAGAATCCTCCTGAGACATGCCATTTCAAACACATTCAGCCGCTGTTCTGAGGAGCGTTTCATTGTCCAGGTTTTGGAGTTGTAAAGAAGGCAGCTCAAGACAACTGTCTCATATGTTGGGTCCCTTGAGGCCTTCGCACCCCCACTTGATCTGTTTTGCACTCTTGTGGTTGGTTGTTCCGAAAACAAGAACAAAAGCAATCTGTTGTTTTCAGCAATGTTTCTAAAGATGTTTACCCCTATGGTGATGAGCTTCTTGCTTTTGCTGGCTTGGCCTCCCCTGTTGAGGGCTATATATACTGTGTGAGAAAGTGGAATAAAGGCTTGTCTGCAGAACCTGAAGTTGTGCTGTGTGTTAATCCTGACGTCCCTTGCTCAGAGAACTACAGTTGCCGTGCTGGCGCGGCATTATATACTTGTAATTTTGTTGTTGTCGTTATGTCTCTTGCTGACCAAACCTCTCCTAGTGCCTGGAATGCAGCCCTTGCTATCCCTATCCGCCTCTTGACATCTGAAATAGTTCCCTCCTTTGAACTGAGGTTTCCTTTCAGATAGACAAAATTGACTGTTTGTTTGAGGTTCTGACTATTACAATGTTAAAATCCTGTGTGCCCTTCCCATGCGTTGTATCTCAGTCTTCTCGATGTTTCCTTTCACACCAAGGTTTTCACTGACTTCCACCACTCTATTTACCATGGCCTGCAGCTCATTTGGACTTTCAGCAAGTAGTGTTGTATCATTGGCAAAACACAAGTTATTGATTCACACACCACGTATCTGCACGCTTATCTCCTCATTCTCCAGGGCTCATGCTATTATTAATTCCAGGAATATATTAAAGAGCAGTGGTGAGAGGACACATCCCTGCATCACTCCTATGATTGTCTTAAACTCATCACTTAGTTCTCCATAGATTTTGACTGATGCATTTGCTAGTATTCTTATGATTTTCTCTCAGTACCTGTAGAACCTCATTGTTTCCCAAAGTCCTTTCCTTTAAATGCTAATCGAATGCCTTCTTGAAGTCGATGTAATAGACATATAAGTTGTTTCCTAATTCTTTGTATTTTTCTGCCAGTTGCCTCAAAGTGAAAATCTGGTCAACTGTGCTCCTGTTAGCTCTGAATCTGCACTGGGCCTCTGCTAGGATTTCCTTTCTTCTGCCCTTGATCCTTTACAGGATAATGGAGGAGAAGATCTTGCTGCTATTGCACAACAAACTAATGCCTCTGTAATTTGAGCAGCCCAGCATGTCCTTTTTGTGTATGGAATTATAACTGAATGCATCCATTCTGTGGGAATCTCCTTGTGTTTCCATATCTCTCTGAAGAGTATGAGAAGCATCTCAGCCCTTGAACCTATTGTAGCCACCTCCAGCTCTTCCACTGTGATTTCATCCACTCCTGGGGACTTCCTGTGTTTGGCCTATTAGCTCAGGCTTATTATTAACTAGCTCTTATAACTTAACCCATTTTTATTATTTTATATTTTGCCAAGAGGCTTCTGTCTTGTTACCTCACATTTTGCTTCTCTGGCATCTGCTTGTGTCTCCCTTGACTCCACCTTCTTTCTCTATCTCTGCTTGGATTTCCTGCCTAGCTACATTCTATCCTGCCATAGACCAAAGCAGTTTCTTTGTTAACCAATGGTAATAAAACACATTCACATCATGCAGAGGGGTATCCCACCCCAGGTCTATGCCCTCATGGAGGTCATCAACTAAGCAAGGGGTGAGGGGACCAGGATGATGTGAGGGGGATGTACTACTTGAGGACATTGGTGATAGGTGGTATGTAAGTGAGGGACTCAGTGATAGGTGTGGCTTGCCAGAGGGAGAGCCCTTCTTAGAGGTTTGCTAGTTCTTATTGGTCACTTGTGAATTATTCATTTATCAACCACTGTGCAGAGACTGCCTGCCAATAGTGTGTCCTGTGACACAGGGCTTTAAAAATTAATGTGTTCATTGAGTCATTCCCTTGGCTCACATTCACAGGCACCTATTACTTTTGAGCCCAGACTCTTCACACCACAAAAGACCCAAGGGAGAAGCAGGCAGCCACACAACACTGTTTAACTGAGAGGCTGGCTGCCAGGAGAGGGAGAAACATCACATGTTTTGAAGTATGTGGTGTGTGTGTGTGTGTGTGTGTGTGTGTGTGCGTGAGTGTGTGCGTGCGTGCATGTGCATGCATGCACACACGCTTGAGGGTGTCATGTGCTTGAAAGCATAGTGGAGATAGGGTAAGAAACTGAGAGACAGCAGCTCGATCCCCCAAAGTCCACGTCACTTTAGGGAGTGTGAACTTCAAGCTGTTAGTTTTCAGAGCTATTGGTTTGGCCCAGGCATTGTGTTGTATAAGAAACATCATGGACTTGACCAGACAGACAGGATGAGGGAGAATTTTCAGCCTTAGGCAGAGGGGGACGTGGGGCTGCTCACAGCCTGGAGATAGACAGTCAAGACAGGGCTCAGAGCATGACAAATGTCACAACACAGAAGCCTGTGGGCCTGAGCCCCTTCCAATTCTAAATACCCATGGCAACACAGACCAGAGCAAGCTGCCAAGCTGAGAGACTGCCATCTTTAGGGGAGCTGCCTGAGGTCCACGACATGAGACTCATAGGCCTGAGGCTGGCCAGTCAACAGAGTGACTAGGCAGTGACTGGAAGGTCAGGTCCTAGCTACTGGCTTTTTTTTGAAGTAAATGGCCCCCAGCAAGTGTTAGGCAGGGCAGGGCCTGTTCATCTTACTGTTCCAGGAAGCTCATTTTGATATCTGGTGTCATGGATGAATGATAGTCTTTCAAAATGTTTCCATGTTCTAATCCCCAGACCCTTTGAAATTAACCTTATCTATCAAAAGAGCCTTTGCAGATGTAGTGAGGATAGGGATGCTGGTATGAGGTTGCTTTGGATTACTGGGGTGGGTTGTAAATCTAATATCCACATGACAGACAGAAGAGAAAAAGGACAGAGGAAACATACAGGAGAGGAGGCAGTGTAGACACAGAAACAGAGACCAGAGTGATGTCATCACAAAGCAAGGGACAGTTTGGGGCTACTAGAAGCTAGAGAGGAAAATGAAGATCCCATTTGTCTTAGAGTTTTTATTGATGTGATAAAACACCATGACCAAAAGAAACGTTGAGGGGACAGGGTTTATTTCATCTTATTGTTTATAAATCATCATCTAGGGCAGGGACTCAAGGTCGGGATCTGGAGGCAGGAATTGATTCAGAAGCATGGAGGAGGCCTGCTCCTCATGGGTTGCTCAGTCTGACTTGTTTTTTGTTTTGTTTTGTTTGTTTGTTTTTTGTTTTTGAGACAGGGTTTCTCTGTGTGTCCCTGACTGTTCTGGAACTTGCTTTGTAGACTAGGTTGGCCTCTTAACTCAGAGATCCATTTTCCTCGGCCTCCTGAGTGCTGGGATTAAAGGTGTGCGCCACTGCAGAGCTCAGCCTGAATTCTTTTACAGCTCAGGGCCACCTGTCTAGAGATGCCACCACCCAGTGAACTGGACCCTCCTACATCAGTCACTAATGAGGGAAGTGCACCACAGACTTCTCTCCAGGAAAATCTTATGGGGGCATTTTCTCATTTAAGAGTCTTTCTTCCCAAATGACTCTAGCTGTGTGAAGTTGATATAAAACTGCCAAGCACACTCTTCTAGAGCTTCCTGAGGGGGCTTGCTCCCTCATACCCGGATTCCATGTTTCTGTTGTGTTAGAACACCCAGTTGTGGAGCTTTGTGATGGCAGCTCTAGGACACCACGGGTCTCTGTCCTGCTTCTCCCTTTCATGTCCCTGTTTGTAGCTATTGCCTCAGGTAAAAGCAGCTCTGGGCCAGCTCCATCTGTCACCACAGCTCCACATGGGTTTCCTGAGTGCTGTCAGGACAGGCATGGACATAGCTGAGGGAGGAGGATCTTGCGGGTAGAGAAAGGGCCTTAGGAACTGGTAATATTGGTAGTATCCTGGAAGATCAGGTGTTGATGGTAGTGATGGAAGTGACCTGATGACTCACATGAGAATTGACACACACCATGGACCCCCACACATACACTCAGGTCTTCTGTAACCTCTCTGAGGTATCCCAGCTCCACACGCACTTTGCCACACAGTAGGTCGAGAAAGCCAGGTAAAAATAAGGACTGGTATGATGGTACCAGAAGGCCAGGAACAACTCAGGTTATTGCTGTGGAATAATCATCTTGTACACTGTAAAGATTTATCACTCGAATTGCTTTAATAAAATGTTGATTGGTTGGTAGCTGGGCAGGAAGTATGGGCAGGGCAACTAAACTAAGGTTGATAGGAAGGAGAAGGGAGGAATCAGAGGAGATGCCAGACAACTGCTGAGAAAGTAGGACGTGTAGAAAATGAGGTAACAAGTCATGAGCCACGTGGCAAAGCATAGATAAGAAATATGGGTTAATTTAAATGTAAGAGTTAGCTAGTAATAAGTCTGAGCTATGGGTCAAGCATTTATAATAAATATTGAGTCTCTGAGTCAGTTATTTGGGAAGCAGACACAGCACAACTTCTGCCTGTAGCTTATAAGAAGTTTATAGAGCAAGGAGGACTAGAACCTCTATAGATGAGGCCCAACCCATTGACCTTGATTACCTGTGGTCATCAGAGTGGTGAGAGAACACATTTTTGCCACTTTTGCCACTTGCTCTGTGACCATTTATTATAGCAGTCCTAGAACACTATCCTGTCTGGCATGGAGGGAACACTAAGGAGCTTGATGGAGGCAGGCCATGTTGAAGACGGAGAATGAGACTGAATAGGTTATGGGGATTTCTGCATTCTCATGTGATTAGACCAGTTACACATAAGAGCTTAAGGAACAGTAGCTCTTTCCATATTCTTGGGATCTGGAATCAGAGTAATTATTTGGATGTATCAAAATGACCTGAGTTAGTCATTAGTTTGGGAATTCTTTTGATGTTCTATGCTGCACAATTTCCTATTTGTAGAACACAGAAATTATATGGAATATTAAGCAGCTCAGTTTCACACTCAGTCTTCTTTCAGCAAAACATTTACTGAGTTCCAGGCTTGAAAGGTAAGAAACAACCACATATGCAACAAATGTTGGGAAGCAGTGAAGGGCAGACATAAACACCCTTAATATTTTCATTAGAAAAGGCCATCTTCACATTTTGGTACAGTATTTCCTTAGGTGTAGCTCTAATTCTAATTGGTCTTAATAATAAAAACCCAGAGTCAGATATTAGGGGTGAAAGCTGGAAAATCAGAGAAGCTGAGCAGCAGCCACTAGTTCTCACCTCCACAAAATCCCCAGACTGAAAAGGGGGTTCTGTTTCTACAAGTCCCCAGACTGAATGCTTCAAACTGAATGCTGTCTCTATGAAACCTCAGACTGAAGGAAATGAGCTCCTGTCTCCTCCCACCTTATATTCCTCTCTCTGTCCAGCCATATCCCTTCCTCTCGCCACCTCTCTAGTATTGGGATTAAAGGCCTGTGTCTCCCGAGTGCTGGGATTAAAGGTGTGCGCCACCGCTGCCCGGCCTCTAAGGCTGACTAGTGTGGCTAGCTCCACACTCTGATCCTCAGGCAAGCTTCATTTGTTAAAGCACAGACATCACCACATTTCCCCCTTTTTTGTCTAAAATAAAAAGGTTATAATTAATATAAGAAAAACTATATACATTAAGTACAATGATCATATATAAATATATACAGGCAATAATTATGTCAACAATGTCTAGTCCACTAGCATTTGACAAATTCAAAGAAAATACTTCATTATCTCTCCTATCTTGGTAAATCCAAAGTGTTGTACTTAATTCACTTTCTATCTTACCTTGCTTTACCACATTTCTATACCTCCTTTTCCTTTTTACAACAAGATCCCTGAATCTAATCTCCTTTGTTCAGTCTTTTTCTTGACAATTACCAATTACAACTTATACCCAACCCATTTTTAAATGATAATAAATATCCATAACCCATTTTTGGGAATGTGGGCATAGTTCTCTAGACTACTTACTGCTGATTGGTGGCACTGGTAATCTTTGGGGGACACTGAAAAAAATTCAGAATTCTGGTCAAGTCCTGACTGGAGAATTCTGTGATACTCGATCATCTTAGCCAGCAGCCTTGAAGCCATTCTGAATATAGAACAACTGTGGCTGTGACAATTTCATTGAGAGCAATCAGACTTCTTATACCTTTATCAGAAACAGAATGTAATGGCAATTGTCAAGATCAATACATTGTGGTTGCCAGGACACAATGAAATTTGCTAGCCATACAGGATACACAAGATTAATGCCTAAGACCAATTGTCCTGTCAAGTTTCCATGTTTCCTTGACTACTAAGGGAACATACAGAAAACCACAAAGTGGTCTGAATATGTCACTGCCTGGGGCAGTGCATCAGTGTCCCAGGAACAGGAAGACACATTGTGCTCCAGGAGCCCTGGACTGTCACCTGAGGAAGCTATGATGCACACTTCTTAAGGCAGGTAGGCCAAAGCAACTCCATGGTTCCCTGCAGTATATATCGTTGCTCTATGTGTTACATCCTTGCCCTCTGAGTATGCCCTAATCCCTGGAACCTGTGAAAGTCATCTTATATAGCAAAGGGGATTTGGCAGGTATGAAACCTTGAGATAGTGAGATCACTGGCCTGTTTTCACTATATATGTCTGTGTAAGAGAGAGACAAGAGTCACTCAGAGAAGGTCATATAGCGAACAAACCAGTCTTAGAATATGTCATGCTACTGGTTTTAAGGTGGAGGAAGGGTCCAGATGCAGAGGAATGCAGGCAGCCTCCAGTAGTTAGAAAAGTCTAGGAACCTGGCTTGCTGGCATCTTGACTTGGTTCCCTAAGGCTCTTTTTGAATTTCTGACCCCTCCAGGGCTGTAAGAACATAAATATGTGTGTTTTTTCAGCCACCGAGTTTACTAGTATTTATTATTTCTAACAACAGCCATGGAGGACCAATCTAATTTCTTAGAGGGCACTGTGGTTGGTCTGTTTAATGTCACTTTATCTTCTCCTGCTCTTCTTCTTCCTCCCCACCACCCATTTTTGTTTGTTTGTTTGTTTTTTTGAGACAGGGTTTCTCTGTGCAACAGCTCTGGCTGTCCTGGATCTAGCTCTTTAGACCAGGATGGCCTCAAACTCACAGAGATCCACCTGCCTCTGCCTCCTGAGTGCTGGGCTTAAAGGCGTGCACCACCACTGCCTGGTCCTCTCTTTTGGATACAGTCATACTATGTAGCCTTGGCTGGCCTGGAACTCACTGTGTAGACCAAGCTGGCTCCAACTTACAGAGATCCACCACCCTCAGACTCCCAAGTGCTGGGATTAAGGATGTGTACTACCACATTTGACAAACTAGAACCTGAGTGTAATCTTTATAACACTAGGGCTTTTGGCATCTATTTGGTGACACAGGGGTCCTTTTTCCTCCGTCATCTTGGCAGGATTTTAGTTAGGTGAGCTGTGGATGGATTGGGTGACCTTTAGGTAAGTGCTTGCTCTGGTGTAAGCACACATAGGGCAGTGTATTATCCTTTCTAAGCTTCTGTCTAGACCCTGATGTGTCAGCTGGTAACTGAACAATGGTCTTAATTCTTGCTCATAAACAGTATTTTGTACATCATATAATAGGCAGAAGCTTGGGGTTTCTTAGAAGTATAGACTCTCAAAGCCCCAGGAGGCCTCATGAAGGACATTTGCATCCCAACTCCAGCCTCAAGGGCTTTACTAGTCTATTGGCATTTGAGAAGCCTATAGACCTAGCAAGCAACCCAGCAGGAGGTGCTGTGAAAGCTAAAAGGTCTTGGTGGGGCATGTAGCATCGGAGCCTAGTCCAATGAGTAGTGAGCATTGAACTGAAGGACTATCAACCTGGTTTGAGCTGGGCAGGCAGTCCCTTTCCGTTGCCACTGCTTTTCCAATTTACAAGTTTTTCTGCAAGATGAACGTGGACACCTATGACCCTTGCCTAGTTGCTATTCCTTCCATTTACTTGGCTGGCAAAGTAGAGGAGTTATAATCATTAATGTGTCCAACAGGTATTAGCATACTGGGTGAGGCATGTAAGAGGGTATCCCTCTGTTCACCCTGGCAAGGAGATCAGATAAAACTCCTATGTGCTTTGCCCTCTAGGCACCAACAGTCAGGCTGAAAGGAAGCAGTTGGGTCACCTTGACCCAGGTCCCAAAACATTAGTTACAAAATCAGAAAGGTACCTACTCAGGAGTCTTTATAGAAGGGAAGCTTTGAAGCTTCCCACTCCCAGCCACCCCAGCTGGATAGAAGACTTGAGAAGACAGAGCTTGGAGAAGTATGTCAGAGAGGAATCATGCGGAGTCTTGAACAGGACAAAGGAACCAGGCATGGATGGAGGCAAAAGATCACGGGAGAGAAACTCTCCCAGTTACATTGTGGGATTGCGCAGACCTGCAAGGCCCACAGGACCTTGGCTACAAAGAGAGTTAGGCAACAGCCATGCTAAGATCATGAAAAATTCGAGTCTCAGTAGCTGAACAGCCTGTCTCCCCCTGATGTTGGTAGAAGACTGCATAGCTGGGCAATGCAACTGTGTTCCTGCCAAGCGAAGATGCTAGGCCCAGCCTTGAGGCTGCACCGACATGCTGGGGCCCTGGAGACAGCCATGACATTTACGGAAAATTACTGACTAACTGTGTCATGGGCCTTTCCCAGAACTCTAATCATTAAGACGCAAACTATTTTATTCTGCTGGTTTTTCAATAAAAAAGTAACAACCACCACAACAAAATCACTCCTCACTCACTAGAATCTGGTGGGTTCACAGTAGACAGGGTGAGGGGAAGCTAAAAAAGCAGAGATGAAGAAGGGTGCATGGATTCCACCTGTAATTGCCTGGTCCTCAGCAGGGAGGAGCAGCAGAAGGGAAATTGTGTGGAGCCCTAATTAGATGTGGACGTGGGGAGGGAGATGGTGTTCTGTAGCTCAGAAGGATGAGTCATGGCACAGAGTTCCGAGCACTTGGTGTGAACCCTGTTTGTATACCTCTTGGAGTTCTTTCTCAGGAGATTGTAGATGTTAAGAGTGTAAATAAGGACATAAAGTTATGGAAGAAAGGAAAGAAAATATGAGAAATAGGAAACTAAAACACCAACATTCGCCTTTCAGAATATACACATATATGGCTGTGTTTCTATGTGTTCCTTGAGTCCCAGGTGAGAATCTTGAATTGCAGATCTAAAGAGCCACCCTTTTGCTCCACTGCCTGTGAAGGGGAACATAACTGGCCTGAGTGCTTGTGCCTCTGGTTCCTCTGGAGCCATTGCAAAGGCTTAATCTTTTTGTTGAGCATCTTATTAACAATGGACAGCCTCTTGGGTTAAATCAGTAGCAGTAGCCTCTCTGCTAGTGCCTGTTACTTCCCTAGCCATGGACTTTTGACTGTGCTTACCGGAAATTAGTTCCTTCTGTGGAATAGGTATCAAATCTGGTTAGAAGGCAGTTGGTTGCCTCATAACAGACTTGCCAGTAGTCTACATCTCTTTCCTGCCTGGTGGGTAGTGTGGCATGCAGGGTCCATAACTAAGACTGCTGATGGCCATTCCTCCCCAGCAGTCTGCATAGGACCTTCTGGTACTATAAAGGCTAGCCAGTGGGGAGGAAGCTTCTGGGTTAATTACAGTTGCTTTCTCTACGTCCTGTGACCAGAGCATGCGTTACCTTCAACTTTAGGGCCTTACCATCTTATTCTGGTGGACAACCAACAATATTACAAGACACTTTCATGTGCAGCTGGAAATCATTTGCTTTAAGGCCTTGCCTGATGGACCCATCTCATTGCTTGGGGGTAGGAGGCTTTCATTGGCTATTGTAAGCATTGAAGTTTTTTTTTTTTCAGGTACTTTATCCAGAGCTGGATGATGGCTTCTGGGAGCTCTGAGAGCACTGTGCAGTGTGACCTTCTCATGCTGAGAAATTTGCACTTCCAGGTTTCCTTTCAGCACCCACACAAGGTGCCGGTGTGCTGGGCGCTGAGAACTGTTTCTAGTGGTTTTAACCGGGCTTTTGCTCTATCGTCTAGAAACAGATCCCGTTCAGTGTGCAAGAGCACTTGTGAGGATGTAGGAAACTGGGAACTGGGGCTCCTGATTCCACATCTGGGTCAGCTGACTTTCTCCGTCCTATCTGGGGCTGGCCTCAGCCAGTTTCCATTTCAGCTTCTGCCTTTCTGTGCACTTCTCCGTGGCCTCATCTGGGGTTCCTTCTGCTCTCTGAAGCCATTGCACCATCTGCAGCCTGTCTACATTGGTGCTCACAGAGCCTCAGAGAAGCAGGGCTGGCTTTGTGACTAGATAAAGTCCCTATCCTCATGAGTTGCTATTGTATCTGACTCTGCTGTGCTTAAAGATCTATAGGAAGAACCAGTTATTAAGTTCTATTCTTTTAACTTCCATGGTCACAGAAGTCTCAGCAGAAGACCATTTACAAAAGCAGCCCAGGAGAAGGCCTACTAGGGATGTACCACTTTGGCGCCTTAGGTCCATATAGAGGGGCAGTGGAGGAATGGCCTGCAGAGGAGGGATCTTGGGCTTGGGCCAAGTCAGAGCTATGACTTCTGGTATTTTTTAGATGGGGGTAATTATAGATTAACATACAGCTCTAAAAAAATATTCCGGAATGATCTCATGCCCTTTGTCCAGCCACCTCTAGTGAGAACACTATGTCAGACTATAATACAATGTCAAGGCCATGATGTTGACAGCAACACAGTCTACTGGTTTTGTGTATGTTTAGTTCTGTATGATTTTATTGTGTATCTACACTCAAGTGTCCACTACCAGAGCATACATGTGAAATGACTCCATTCATGCAAGTGTCTTTTTGGTTCCTCTTCATAATTTCACCTATGGTCATGGGTTACTGCACAGTAGATTTTATTGGGCAGATTGTCTGATCAGCATCCCTGAAGATGGGAATGGCATACTGGCTGAGGTTGTCCAGACAACAAGACTTGGAAAGGAACAACATTCTGGCTTTGGAAGCGCTATGATCTGGGCCCGAGTCAGAGCTGGTGACAGGTGTTGCTAGGCTTCTGTGCCTCCTTCTGTTTGCTGCAGGTTTACGTAACAGGTGTTATCCTCTTGGCATGCCAGGATCACATGCATATGGGAGACTCTTGCTGGTATCTTTCTGTACTGCATGAGACTCAGGCCACAAGGGAGCAGTGTCTTCTATATTCCGCAAATAAAGGTGCTGCTTTTGGGAGCACCAGGTTTCAAATGATTTCTTGTCAAGCCAGGCAGGGCAGTGCATATTTGTAATCCCCACACTGCTTAGAAAGCTGAGAAGGAATCACAAATTCAAGGCTTGCTTGGGCCATAGAGTGAATTTAAGGCTAGCCTGGACAAGCCAGGTGGTGGTGGCACACACCTTTAATTCCATTTAATCCCAGCAGTAGGGAGGCAGAGGCAGGTGGATCTCTGTGAGTTAGAGGCCAGCCTGGTCTACAGAAAGAGCTCCAGGATGGTCAGGACTGTTACACAGAGAAGACCCTTTCTCAAAAAAACAAACAAACAAACAAACAAAAAACCAAAAAAGGAGCAAATCCCCCTGAAGAAGAGATTAGGAGTACACGTGGGGACTTGGGTTATGTTTGCTCATTAGAGTGGAGCATGTCTGTCATATCTTAACTCCCAGGAGTGTGGTTTCAAGGCACTGGGAGATGAGACCAGAGAAGAAAGCAAGGCTTGGCAGCCAATAGATGGCTTTGGAGGTGCCATTGGCAGACTTGGGCAGGGAGGTAACGTGATAGGCAGACTGCCAGGAGGCTGGCTGCTGGAGAGAATGCAATGAAGCAGCGAGGAGGCAGGACCTGCAGCTGGAGGCTGATGTGTGTGTGTCTTAGCACTTTCTGTTCCACTGCCTGACTTCCACCAAGAACCAGCTGGCAGTGGACTCCCATCTCTGTTGCAGACTGTGCCTTGCTGCGTGATAGAGACCATGCGGGGCTGTGCCTCTGAGCTAGGCTCAGAACCTAGCTGTGGCAGTGTTATACCTGGACCTGCAGGTCTTTGAAGTTGAGGTGCCTGCTGAGACTGAGGCCAAGAAACCATGGTGGCATGTGAGGTGGCTGCTCAGGGTGCTGTACTGTATTTTTCCATTTTGAAGGATGCTCACCCATTCCTTTCCAGTAGTTACCTATAAATATGGTTGTGAGGACTTGGGAATATTGAAGCTTTAAAATAATCTGTGCTAGCAGTCTTCAGCTGGGGCTTTCCCTCTTGATGTTGTTGCCACCTGGGGCCAGGTTATTTTGTGGCAGAGGCTGTCTGATGTTGGCCAGCAGCCCTGGCTTCCACCTAGGCATTGCCAATTGTCCTGAAGAAGGACTTGCCCTAGTTAAGAACAACAGATTAACCAAGAATATGACACAGACACTGAATTAAGGAGGATCTTGACATTGATCAAGATGAATAGACCTAGTTTCACCTCAAAATCCTTGCGGTTCTCATTGGCAAAGATGGATTGGTGAACAATAGGGAGGTGATAGGTCAGATGAAGTGATGGATAAGTGGACACTACAGGAAGATAGATGATGGGCTCATAGGTAGCTGAGCCTAGTAAATGGATTGTATATATGGATAGACAGATGATGGGATGGATGGACGCATGGATAGATGGATGGTATGCTGAAGGCGCCATTGGTAGGCAGCGTGCTAAAGTCTTCATTAGAGAAGCTGCGTGGATGAGAAGCAGAAACGCCGTGGTCTCTTACACACACTTCTCTGGCCTGTGTGACATCTATGGGAGAGCTGACCTTCAGGTTTTCTGTCTACCTACTCTTGCGTAAGTTAGGCATATAGTCAGTGCTATGGTCCTTGAGTAAATGTATTTATAGTCAGTGTCAAGCCAGGAGTTCTTCTCAGGTCATGTGCGATGAAGGGGGCACTTGTGTAGACAGTGAGTGCTAGTCAATGCTTAGTCAGATGAGAGGACAAGAGTGGCCTTACTTCCTTGGAACCAGGTGGCAGCAGAAGAGACTGTCACTCCCTGGTGCTGCTCTCTGAGGAATAGCTGCTGAGCATGATGGCACTGTCTCCCAACTGCTTGGATCTGGAACGTTGTTATTTGTTCATTTGTGCTGGCTTTTCTCCATTTTGCTTTCTTTCCCTTTTCTTCTTCAGTGGCGTATAAACCTCACTTGGTACATGGGTACTGCCTCCACCCCAGAGCTCAGTTCTCTTGGCAACTACACTGATCAAGCACTGCCAGAGGAAGTTGTTTCTGGGTAGTATGGATCTACCCAGCAATTGCTCAGCCTAGAAAGAAGTTGCCATGTCTGGGGTAGCAGGCACATGTCCACCATATCTTCTTTTTAAAAATATTTTAGATTTATTTTGTTTTATGTGTATGAGTGCTTTGTCTGCATATATGTGCACCACATGTGTGTGCCTGCTGCCCAGAGTTCAGAAGAGGGCACTGGATTCCCTGGAACTGGAATGACAGACAGTTGTGAGATGCTATGTGGGTGTCAGGAATGTAACCTGGCTGTTCTGTAGGAGCAAGTGTTCTAAACCCCTGAGCCATCTCTCTGATCCACCTCCACAGCCCCAGCTCTACTTAAAGCCATCGAACTTAGTTGAGTGTTTGTGGCTCACTCAGAGCCACAGGTGCTGGGCAGTTGTTGGTACAGAGATCCTGCAGGTCATTCCACAGCCAGAGACACCCATACCTTCTTCCTGAAAGTAGGGATGGCTTATTTATGTCTGATTACTGCTGCTCTTTGTCCTACAAGTGCACAGGAAGTCAATATCTTAGCCAGGCAGAATCAAGTTATGAGGTCTTTTTGGTCAATGATGCCGGCCATGTCTTCTCACTAGACTTGGAATGTGTCTTTTCTTCTGACAGGTATCACAGGGTTTGTAAATGTTAACTCGATTGTGAAATAACCAGGCCAGCTTGAAGATAAACAATTATATTTTTACTTATTATAAGGGGAAACTCATGCCACGAGAATGGAAAGTTCAAGCTCCGTTGTGTCCTGCGGGAATCACCCAGAGAGAGTGAGCACCTGGTCCATCCCAGTTTTTCTTCCTGGGCTCCAGGTAGCCACGCCTTAATTGGGTTCCACTTCTTAGAGGTGATTGGTTAACAAAGTTTCCCCAGTCAAGGGCTCTGGACATTTTTCTTAAGATATGATGATATAAATGAAAGTTAAAATGTGCTGTCTTTTCTATTTTTAACTGTATATTCACGGGCATTGAGTACATTGATGTTGGTGTACAGCCCTCACCACCATCCTTTTCCAGAACTCTCACACAAATCGAAACACTATCTCCATTAAACACTAAGCTCTCCTTCTCTTTCATCCCTTGGCCCTGATTCATCTACTATCTCTTTCAAATTGGCTATCCTAGTAGGAACCTCATCAAAATGGAACCACACAGAATTCACTGTCTGCTGACCTGCTCATTTCACTGAGCATATACTCAGAGTTCTTACATGCTTGTAGCAGATGCTGAAATTCCCTGCCTTTGTAAGGCTGAATAATATCCCAGTGTATGGATAAGCCATGTCCACTTTATCCACTCATGGACACTTGGGAAGCTTTTGACTACTAACTGTCCATTCTCAGCATAAGTCCCCCAGGGCTGAAGAGTAAGCCTGCATGATTCAAGATAGCCTAGAGTGTCAGACGTACTTCCTGAGCCACGCCTGAATGATTTCAGTCATTGTCTTCTACCTGAGGTTATAGGAGGGAGGTAGAGGCATGTCCCTCCCTTTTTGGGGGCTTGGAGAGAGTGGGATTAGGTCCAGTTCTTGCCTTGGTTTAGTCCAGGGCCTTGACCTTATTGGTTTCTTGGTCCCCTAGGCAGCATCCTGGTGTAATATGAGTATGGTAATTACCAGGGCATATTTTAGAGTTCTCAGAGTCTCTTCAGATTTGATTGCTGGGAGGACTCTCAGAACCAAGAGAAGCCATCACAGCACAGTTCATTTATCACAGTGAATGAATCCAGTTGAAAATCTTTCAAGGTACAAGATACATAGTACAGGGATCAGGAGAGGCCAGGTGTGAGCTTACAAGTGGCCTCTTGGGGAACAGTGCTTTTGTCATCAGTGGGATGGGGGAGCAGTGTCCACAAAGCACTATCATCTGGGAACCCCACCTGCACCCTGAGTGCCAGGGTTTATACTGGGCTCAGTCATCCAGACATGAGAGAACATGGGTACCTTGCCTGGCTATCTTAGGCCTCAGCCACCCTGAGGTTCAGCTAGTACCATGTCATGTGTTCTAGGTCCCTCAGTTGAACCTTGCTGTCAGCCTAGACAGCCTGACAGGGCCTTAGGCCCTGGCAAACCAGGGCACTAACATCAGGCAGGATTTCCCAGGGGGCTCAGAGATAATCCCCCGTGGCCTTGGGAGAAAGTGTGTGGCCATAGGCCTGTGAACTGGCCCTGTACTGCATGCCCCTCTTGCTGTGGCTTCCTGAGGATGTGCTTCCATTTTATGAGTGCTCTCACACACTTGTCTGCTCCTGGTTTTCCGCAGACCGGGGCCAAAGGAGGGCCCTATGTTGCCTAACCTGCCTGTTTCTGAAAACGAGACTCCCTCTTCTTTAGTCAATATCCATCACCAAGGCTTCTTTATCTGGAATGTTCTCAAGTCTGTGAAACCTTTGATCAGCCCCAGCAGACTGAAACTGGATTGGCTTGCCAGGAGCACCACCATAATCCAGCCAAGTTTCAGTGTACCCGGCGCCATATGGGCAACGCCATTGTATTTTAGTAGTCAGTACTTCATTGGCTATGGGGTCCTAATCAGAGCCTGTTTTTCTTTTCCTTTCTAGGTATTTAATGGTGACCTTTCCAAGCCAACTATTGATAATATTGTGTCTGATCTCACTCAGATTTATATTATGTGTTAGTATTCAGGCATCTGCACTGGCCTGCTCTTGGGGTCCTGACAGAATATGTCCTCAGCTGTAGCCATGAAGAGAACCTCCTGTGCACATTTGTTGTTCTCATTTAAAAGGTGGCCCTTGCCCACCTCCAGTCTCTTTTCTCTCTTCCCTCTCTCTTTCTCTCTCTCTTCCTCTCCCTCTTTCTTTTCCATTACTCTTGTCCCCAGGAACCAGTCTCTGCTCCCTCCTGCCCCCCTCTCTGCCCCCTTCTCTACTCCCTTCTCTGATCCTTCTCTTCATGTGACTTCTCTTCACAGTGTTTTTTTTTAAATTATAACATTGGTACCATTACAAGGATGGCTCTCCTGCTGCTTCCTCCTGCCCACCAGAAGTCTGAAGCATGCCAGGACCCTGGAACTTGGTCCACATATGACAGCCACACTTCTTCAACTGATGACCACTGGGCCCCTCCATCCAACACCGGCATGATTGGTGAGCCCCCTCTTCTCCACCTCTGGCCATTTCCCACGAGTGAGGACTCATCTCTCAAGCATGGTTTCTTGCCTTTTGGCCTTGTTAAAGCCCTGGTACCAGGCAACCATGGCTCTCTCAGGCTCAGAGTCCTTGGCCCCTGCTTGGTGTTTGATGAATCACTGTGCCTTCTCAAAATTGACCCTTTGTGAATCTCTGGGACTCTAGGAATTACAGACTCTTGGGTCTCACTTATTTGCCTTATTCATGGGAACTTTAGTGTTGTCTATACCTCCAACTTTTGCACTCAATGCCTGATTTAAGGGCTTTAAAACTCATCCACCCTTGCAGTCAGAGGTGGGCTCCCTTTTACTTATTATAAAAAGGTGAGTTGTTAGAGGAATTTTAGTATTGAGGCATCTGTCCTGGCCTGCCCTTGGGGTCCTGACAGGATACGTCCTCAGCTGCAGCCACTAAGAGTACCTCCTGTGCACATTTGCTACTTTCCCTCTTAAAAGGTGGGCCTTGCCCATCTTCCCTCTCTTTCTTTCTCTCTCTTCCTCTCCCTCTCTCTTTTTCTTCCATGACTCTTGTCCCCAGGGACTGCTTTCTGCCCCCTTCACTGTACCCTTTTCTGCCCATTTTCTCTCCTCTTCAAATAAACCTCCCATGTGAACCCTGTTGCATGGTGTGACTTCTCTTCACGACATTTTAAAAAGTATAACATTATGGACACAGAAATTCCCTAAGGCCCTGGTCCAGGATTCTCCAAAGAAGCCCAGGATGGTTGGCTGCCTGCGGATGGTGCCACCACATCACTGTAAGAGCCAGTCCCCAGAGGAGCAGCTGAGAGGACTAGGTGGACTGCTGGAGAGGGACTGGTGAAGATGATGACATACTGCCACTATGACTATCCCCAGCAGACCTGCTCTAGATGATGGCTGGAGTTGCCTCCAGCCAGGCAGACTGGAACGCACAGGAAGGTGGCTGCCTTGGGGCTCTGCTTCAGCCTGTTGGGAAGACTCAACTGCAGGCCAAGTGTGATGTCATTGACAGGAACGGCAAGGAACAGATGGACTGCATTCCTAGGGATTTTTTAAAAAAATTCATCTATTTAGTTTACATCCTGGCCACAGCCTGCCCCCATCCTTCCTACTTCCACACCCCAATCAATCCCCTCCTCTTCTGTCTTTATACAGGAAAGGACAGGTCTCCCATGGATATCAACAAAATATGGCATATCAAGTTGCAGAAAGACTAAGCACCTCCCCATGTACTAAGGCTGGGCAAGGAGATCCAGTATGGGGAGTAGGGTCCCAAAAGCCTGTAAAAGAGTTAGAGACAGCCCCTGCTCCCACTATTAGGAGTTCCACAAGAGGACCAAGCTACACAGCTGTAACATATATGTAGAGGGCCTAGGTCAGTCCCGTGCAGGCTTCCTGGTTGATGGTTTGGTCTCTATGGGCCCCTATGAGCCCAGGTTAGTTGATTGTGTGAGCCTTCCCAGGGTGTCCTTGACCCCTCTGGCTCCTACATTCCTTTCTCTTCCTCCTCCACAGGATCCCAAACTCTACCCAATGTTTGGCTGTGGGTCTTTGCTTCCATCAGTTGCTGGATGACGCCTTTCTGATGACAATTGGGCCCCTAGGGATTTTTAAAAGCCAGATTTATAGAAAGTATGAATGTACAGTAAAGATGGAATTTTATTTTGTATAATAAAAATGACGTGAATCAGACCGGGCGGTGGTGGCACATGCCTTTAATTCCAGCACTCGGGAGGCAGAGGCAGGCAGATTTCTGAGTTCAAGGCCAGCCTGGTTTACAAGAGCTAGTTCCAGGACAGCCAGGACTGTTACACAGAGAAACCCTGTCTCGAAAAGCTAAAGAGAAAAAAATTGATGTGAATCAACAGAGGTCTCCATCTTTGCACCACAATTCCCACTGTTCTTGGGGTTTGTGTGTCAAGACAATGTAGAGACAGAGTCCAGGGGCATTCTATCCGATGGCACTCCTCTGATTCTTACCCTTTCAGAAAGTCTGACTCTGAGTATAGGGGCTATGACAGCTGGCTGTGGGCACCTTGAATCTCTTGCTGGTCATGATCTGCATCCAGCACACGGCAGTCCCTTCCCCTCATATGGTAAGTTGTCCCCACAGGAAGTGATTATGGTACCTACAGGTATGCAGATTGGGGTAATGCTAGCAGTTGCTCATGGAGCTTCAAGCAAGAAGGCACAACACTTGGGCCTCACTTGTTCCTGGTGGGTAAAGAGAGTGGTCATGTACTAGGCAGAGTTTGGCAAGAATTTCTTGACTTTACAAAGTGCATGTGTTATCTTTCCTCAGGGTGAGGAAGCCAAGAAAACAGTACAGCCTCTTTTCTGGTAAGCTAGTCTCTCCCAGTGAGCTGCCTTCCATATCCTAAAGTTCCCCTGTGAGTGCTAATGACAAACTCATTACGGGCGCCCATTTGAGCTGTTCTCACTGTAAACATTTTGAGACCAGCAATCATGAAACATTTACTAAGCAGCTGCTGCGTCCCAATTCCTTTGTCAGCTGGGGGACAGAACCACACAGCAACTTGACAAAACTTGCCTCACTTCTGGGATGAAGGCCCATGGGGGGGCAGTGAAAGGCACAAAAGAGGAAGAAGGTGGCTGTCCCGGGATGGGATAGGCTTCAATGCCCCACAGGTCCAGTATGTGCCTGGGTCCTGGCTTCATGAATACATAGGTGGCAGCTTCATTTCTCTCTTCACTGAACACCTGCATGGGAGTGGGCTCCAGCTGGAGGAAATCCAGGTCTCAGGAATGACAAATGACCAGCACAGGTATGTGGGACTGGATACTCTTGGACACTCTGTGACTATGAGCTCCTCTTAGTAACTTGCCTGAGTGTCTTGTTCATTACACAGCTGGTCAAATGACCTCTGGATTCTTCTGAATACAAAAGTGGCCTCTTGGCACCATATCTAGTGTGGAGACAATCTCTAAGAGGCAAATGGAAGAGAATCTCCAAGAGGCAAGTGGAAGAGGGCCAGATCTCTAACATTCCATCTGGGAGGGCTCACAGTGGTGGACCTGACAAAAATCCCCTAGGTCCTCTCACCATCCATTCTGGGACACCATTGACCTGCTTTGGGAAGTATAGGCCACCCTTCCAAACAGTCCAGGAAATGGGAGGGAGGAGTGTGCATCCACCTCTATCAGCTGTCCTGAACCTCTGTCCACTCCTTGTAGGGCCTCTGCTCCTCACAGGCTGCTTGAAGGAGACTTGCTCTGTCACCCACTCTGCGTCTCATGCTTTCTTATCTTTCCTTCTTAGCCTTTAACCTGAATGAATGGTTGTGACACTGTACAAATGGATCTGTCTCTGAGGCCCCCTGTCCCAAGAGTGTGGCTGAGATGCCTGGAGAAGACCTGTGGCCGACGCAGGGCCTATGGCAAGGGCTCTGAGCGTGGTGTGTGGGCTGACATCCTGCTGTCTTCAAGTATGTTGTCTGTGCTGATTTTAACATTGGCTGCCCTGACCCCTGTGCTAGCCATACTTGAACAGAGTTTCAAGACAGATGCTCCACTCTTGGCTTCTTTTATCTTCCCCAATGGGCTTTTGAGCCCCCTGCCCCAGGCTTCAACCTCCAGTAATGGTCCCTGGGTACTCACATTTCCTTGTTTCTTGGTGTGCTTAGGCAAGAAGCCAGGGCAAGTGGTCTATCACTGAGTTACACCTCATCCCTGTACCATCTCAGTCCTTTGAGTTCATCTGACCTACAAAAAGGTGTTCTCTCAGCTCTCAGAAGTCAGAACCCTCCCTTTGGACTAGCAGTGGTGGATGATGGGATTTTTCAAAGCCTAAGGAGGGCCCTGTCTGCCCACGTCTCCTTCAGGTTGCTCCACTCCCCTTCTCAGGGCCTCTGCAGAGCATAGAATGGGACAGATAGTTGATAAAACTCCCCGGGGATTAGGACAGGCACCCCTCCCTGTGAGAGTGCCCCCATACAGTGCATAGCACCTAGAAACCTGATATTTGCTTTCCCGCTGGTTATCATCCTCTCTTTCTCCCTGTGACTCAGGTTCCACTTTGTAGATTAAGCTGGTTGTGCCAGAGAACCTGACTGTGACTGCTATTTTAGAATTCCCCATGCGCTGTGTGCCCGTCACACAGCCCAGGACTCTTGCTGGCCTTACTTGGGGTTAATGGTGTGCTGCCTTCTGGGCCTATCAGCTCAGTGCCTGTCACTTGGCCCGTGGGACAGTGAGGATAAGGCCTTGTTTCTAGGCATCATAAAAGTAAAGACATTGTTATACTCTGGGTCTTTTGGATTTTATTTTTTTTACTTCCTGTTATGGAGGCTTTTGTAAACAAAATGGTGGAGATTAAAGAATTTCAGCCTTCCATCGCCTTTATTTTAGGTTTAAAAGGTCAGCAATGACAGACTGAGATAAGATATTCTAGAGCCTGAAGCTTCCAGGATCTTGTGGTATAGAACATATCTTACAGCATAGTGATAAGTGGCTGAGTCTTAGTTAGCCCATGAACCCAATGGGACGAGGAGGAGGGCAACCAGGTCCTGGGAATTGCTTGGCCCCTTTCTTCCTGACTATGGTGCACTGAGTTGTGTTTCTCAAAAGATCTGTCCATGTTCTCACCCTGAAATCTGTAAGGGTGGCCTTATTAAGAAAGAGCTTTTCGCATTTGTAATTAAGCTAAGTGAGGCCACTATAGTGAGTTCTGATCCATGTGTCATTAAGCTAGGTGAGGCCACTATAGTGAGTTCTGATCCATGTGTCATTAAAGCTAAGTGAGGCCACTATAGTGAGTTCCACAAACTACTGCCCTTGTAAGAGAAGAGACATAGGCAGATATGTACATGACAGAGCTGTATGACGACAGACAGAGGTAGAAGGAAGGGTCTACCAGTCAAGTAATACCTAGATGGGTAACACCAGAAAATAAAAGAAAGGTCTGGAACACAGTCTCAGGATCCTCAGAGGAATGTTGGCCTTGCTATTGTCTTGATTTTGGACTTTGGGCATCAAGAACTGTTAGAGGCTACATTTCTCTTGTTTTGTTACCCTGACCAGTGTGGGGAAGTCTGCCAAAACAGCTTCAAGACACACAGACCTTTCCCTAATTCCCCAGGCTCCACTGCTGTGATGTGTTGTTGCTCCCAGTCATTTGACTAAGGACAAATTCATGCTTTATGGGCAGCATCACGTCTTATCTCTTCATGTGGAGCCAGTGGTGTTGATAGGGAATCTGTCTTGTCTAGACTTCCTTAGTCTTATGACTCAAGCTGTGCTGCTTGCCTTTTGCTATGGAAGCAGAGGCTTAAGGGATCTTTGGCTACTTCTTGTTGGCTCTTGCCCTGGAAAACTGTCCTCTGGTGCTAACAAATCTAAAAGGACACTGTGTGCACCAGATAAATAAAAATACCATGAGGTGGTCCTGAGAGATGGTTCAGTGGTTGGAAGAACTTGCTGCTCCTCCAGAGAACCAGACTGAAGTTCCCAACTGCCTGTTAACTCGAGCTCCAGGGGATCGGATGACTTCTTCTGGCCCCCACAGACATTGCACACACATGCACATACTCATATCCACATCAACAGAAATAAACCTTAAAGAAAATAAAAGAAGTATCATGAAGATAAGCTGAGGACAATGTGCAGAGTGCTGTGGAGGGGACTCATAGTGTTGTGACCATGGTGTTCATTTGTAAGGCCTAACCACAGAACTTGGGGCTCTTGTGGGCTCAAAGAGAGTGCCACAGAGCATGGATGTCTACGCACAGGCATTCAGACATATCTGGAGACGGTAGGAGAGAGGCACTAAGAGTAAGTAAATGTGAAATGGGCTTTGCTTTTGAGGATTTAGGACAAAGAGGAAGTCAATGATGAGAACACAGGTACGTTAGTGATGAGGATGTAAAGTGCACAGATGCTGGAGAAAAAGTCTGATGGGGCCTTCACAAGTTAAACACGGGCTGATGAACTGGTTCAGTTGGTAAAGATCTTGCCTTGCAAGAATGGGGACTTGAGTTTGCTCTCCATAATCCTTGTTTGAAAAAAATCTGGGTGCTTATAATCCCAGTAGTAAGAGAGTAGAGACAGGAGGGTCCCTGTGGCTTGTTGGCCAGCCAGACTAGCCTAATTGGTGAGTTCTAGGCCAATGAGAGCCCCTGTCTCCAAAAACAGGATGAGCAGTACCTGAGGAATGATACTGGAGATTCTCCTTTGGTCTCCACCTTACACGCATACATGCATGTATGCACACTTGGGGCCACTAACACCCTTACACACATGCACACATTTGTGCACATGTATACACACATTAAAAACAATTACCATGAGATTCTGCAATCTTGTGGCTGGGTATATATTAATTCCCAAAGGAAAACAGAATCTCAAAGAGCAATTTGTGCACCCAGGTTCACAGTAGTATTATTCACAATGCCTAAAAGATGGGAGTAGTCCAAGCATTTGCGACTGTGTGGATAAACACAGAAAGCCTGTGCAAGTGATGAAATATTATCCAGCTTTAAAAGGAACAAGACGGCTGACACCTGCTACAGCATGGATGACCTTTCATGACATGATGCTCAGTGAAATCAGCCAGTCACAAAAGGACAATTACTTCTCTCATCCTACTTCTAGAAGAGGCCTTGTATGAGAATTCTGCAGCCAGATTTGCCGACAGACAATGGAAGAGGGGACTGGGGAGGAGGAGTGGAAAGTTGGAGGGAAATGGCATGGAGTTTAAGTTTGGAAAGGTGAAAAAGTTCTGAGTTCTCCCATCGACCCATCCAAGGACACTGACCTGGATAGTCACATCAGGCTTTACCTGGTTAAGTCAGTCAGTGGGAGGTGCCACAGGTGGGGCACCTTTTGCTCTCAGAGCCAGGGTTCCTTCTTGCCATAGAACTCAGCAGGGCAGCTGTCCACAAGAGAGGCCATGCCTGTGGCTTCTCCCACCTTGGCTCAGTGGCATACAGGTACCTTTGTTTAGTTCCAGAGGGGAAGTTGACAAATAATAAATCACACATGTGACCCAGACCAAGATTGTAGGAGCCTTTCATTTTCTTTTACACACAGAAATTTTGGTCTATTCTGTAAATTAAGAAATTCAACTACAGACTTTAATTTATTATACATCTGTGGTCTTTCTCATTAAGATATTTTGTTCATTTTTATAACAGGCAGATAAAAATGTAAAACATATTTATGAACTGAACACAGTTGACCAAGCCATTCCATATAGTATAATGCTTTATAAAGAGAAGCTTCCAGTGAGACAGGTCTCTTCGGCCTGAAGACTGTACAAGACCCAGAACAGATGAACCCCACAGCTCAGCACAAAGGCAGCCTGGGTATCACACAGTCGACACTGACATCAGGCAACTTTAGACAGCAGCATTGAGGGTTGGCTTTTTAATATATAATGGCCATTTGCTCTATCTGTGTGTCTATAACAGAGGGTGACAAGAAGCTCATGAGCATAGCTGGGCACAGCTGGCCCACTTCAACCGCAATACTCCACATTTCAATTTCTTGTTGAAGAACACAAAAGACCCTCAGCAAGCCAAGTTGCCTTTTTGTTGTGGTGGTTTAAACGAGGACATCAGGGAACAATTTACAAATGGGAAACATTCTCAATATGCCCTTTATAAAAAAGGGATGGCTTTAAGTGATCTGTAGCTGGCATTTTAAAGTGGAGTTTCTCTTGTAACCGAAATTCTTTTGCCCGAGATGTGACTACTCCTGCTCAGGGGTGACATGGCATTGGCGTGACCAGTGAGGACAAAGCACATTTTCATTTGACTTTGTGTGGATGCCCAGGAGCTGAGACAAGCTTTCTGTGAGGTGGTGTGGGATGGGAGTGGAGCAAATGCAGCTCCTGAGGGTGCCTGTCCTTACCCTCCACCTCTAAGTTTACATCTGTCTCCTGGCAGAAAACCTCAGGCCCAAGTGACAGGCATGTGTAGGAGTGGAGTGAGATTCTAGACATCTTCCTGAAAAGTGTGATAGCCATGAGTTCAGAAGGTGAAGGAAACTCAAGGGCAGGATGCTGCCCATTTCACTGGTGTCATTGTGGGTGTCCGGATTCAGGACCGAAGAGCACAAGGGAGGGTCAGGTTACCACTAGGAAGAGACTCATCAGCTTGGGTTTCCCTGCAGGGCAGCAGGCATTAGACCTCTCTCCTCTGCCTTCTTCCCTCAGGCTATCACTCTTTCTAGGAAAGCAGGCTTGGCACAGTGGGGGACTACAGTGATGGGTCAGGCTCCTGGAGCCCAGACCTTGCTTTCCTAGCCTTCCCTGCCTAGGTGGGACCAACCCCTGTGAACCCTGTGCTCAGTCCCCATAGGCCCAGCCAGAAAAAACCAACGGCAACAGTGATGAAGGCCATTTTTCCAAGAGTCTCTGTTTCTATAGTGTTGTCCTCTGGGTTGTATTTGCCCCATGGGCAAGAAGACCAGGGTTGGAAGCATGCTTTGGTGGGTGGCATGCCCATGCCCTGGCAGAGGTGGTCCAGTGAGTACTCCCTGCCATTTGCCAAAGCACAAGGTGCAAATCAAGAGGAATGACAGAGATGAACCTGGACTGTCCTCGCAGTTGGTATCTTGATTTTGATGACCCTTCTTCCTCAGGTGGCCTCTGTAGAGGTTAGGCCTGGCATCTGCCTCTGCTCTATCACCCTATTCCTAGGGTTCTTCATGCTTTCAAAGTTGGACAAAGAAAGCCACCAGCAAAAATGAAGGTGTCGGAAATGAAGTGCAATGAAGCCGAAACCAAAACTTGCTTTGCTTTGTACTGGAGGGGACCACTGTCATCAATACTTTGGTATTTTTCTTTTTAAAAAATGCCATTGAAAAGTCTTTTTCCTCTACAAGCAGAGGTCTCAAAGTGCAAAGGTTCTAAGTGCAAGGCCTCTAGGTCTTGCACAACGCTCCCCAGATGCCTCCTCTGGAATCTCGGCAGGGTCAGGCATGGAGATCCTCAGGTCAGGGGCTTGGGGAGGGAAGTACAGTACCGAGAGGATGTTCTTGCAGTCTCGTTCCCTGAAAAGAGCCTTGCTACATCCAAAGAATGAAACTTCAAAAGGAAAAGGCCTGGTGAGAGGAATGGAAATATCATGCCGATAAATAGTTCCTTATTCTTTAAATATGCATTTGCCATATATATGTATATGCATATAGACACACATACATATAGACACACACACACATGCGGTCTGCAGATGGGTCTAGTGTGCTTTGCAGAAGAAGGTACCTTTGCAGGTGGCTCCCTCCGGTGGCCTGTCTGCACAATGACCTCCTTGGTTTTGGTATACTTTTTTTTTTTTTTTTAAAGATGGGTGCAGCAAAGCTTCAAACAAGCTCAGCTAGCCCCTACCACGCTGCACAGCCCGAATGGTGAAAACATGGCGGAACTAGTGTTTGTTAAAAAAGAAGCATCAGTAGAAAAAAAAAAGGTGGAAGGCGCATCTTGTTTTACGCTCTCCTTTTTTTCCTTCATGGTGGGTGAAGAACTTCCTCTCCTCCTTTTTCCTTCTTCCTCCACCTCCTGGAAGTCTGGTGAGAAGCCTAGTGGGTTGTGCCCTTATTGAATGCAATTGGCTTCTTGCAAATACCACATAAGAAAAGTCTTTAGCCTCTTTAGCAGGTTTTCTCTTTTTGGCAGGTGCACGACTCCCCTCTCTGTGTGTACATGCACATGTGTGTCCATGTGTGACTGCATGTATGTGTGTATGTGTGTGCATGTGTGTGCGTGTATACATGTGTGATAAGAGAAGTTCCGGTTAGAGGGACGTCTCCATGCTGTGGAGTGGGCTCCCGGGCCTGGAAGAGAATGCTGAAGAGGTAGCTGACTTGGTGGCATGCATGGTCAGGTAGATGCCGCTGTCTATGGCGTTGTTGTTTTGGTTAGGGGGTGAGGGAGGCGGGGCCCTCAGGCGCTCTTCGTTCTCATCCACATCTGTGTCATCGATGAGCGGGATGTTGTGGGTGTAGTCATTGATCAGAAACTCGGGCGTTGCCATGAAGTTATGGATGCAGCTCTTGGATTCCGGTTTCTCAAGGCCTTCATAAAGTGAGCTACGGAATGCTTTCACCACCCGGATCTGAAGTGAAGGGGGAGGGGCAGAACCCACATGGGAGATGGAAAGGGCGAGGAAGGGAAGAGAAGGGAGAGGAGAGGGGAAGGAGAAGGGAGGGAGAGGAAAGGAGAGGAGAGGAGACGGTCAATGGGTAGCTGGTGCTGGAAAGTTGTGCCTACATCAGAGGCTGGCACACTGCATGATGAATGTTCACACACTGGGGGACTTGTAGGGAATGGGGTGGCTTTGCTGGACTGTGGCCTTGGTGTTGAAAACATTCTGACATGGGTAGATATCCTGGAGCAATAGGCTGATGCTTGCTACCTTCCTGGTCCTTGCCCTGGGAACAGGAATGGCTTAGGTGGCACCTGAGGTCTTTGCTCAATTTGAACTCCAATTTGGTAGAAGACAAATATACTGAGATTCTCCAAAGAGTGTGCTAGTGGTCACTTCTGCACATTCATCTTAGTCCTTCCTAAGGGGCACACTTGAACTCCCATTTTTGAAAACTTCTCAAGCCTCCCTGACATTGTTGTTCCTGCCTGGCCCTCTTTCATTTGAGCAGCTGCGCTTCCTCTGCTTCTCCTTTGTCCCAAAGCTCTGGACTGTCCCTGTTACTCTTCCTCTCTGTCACATCTCTGTACAGTGCTGGAAGCTATCTAGGGATATGGTAGAGCTCTGGGCCCTAGAGTCCACTGGCCCTAACCTGGAGGCCAAGACTGAAAATGGCCACACTTGAATTTGCACGTACCAAGCCTGCTCCTATCCAGCTGTCTTGGCCTATCAGTTATCCTCTTGGTTATAGTTCCATGTGTCTGATTGGGTCTGATTAGATACTTGGTGCCCTCAGCAGCCCTTTGTAATCTACCTTTCTGGCCCTTCTTCCCCAAACCACCTCTCTCCTCTTTCTCCTCATTGAGCTTCTGTTGACAGCCCTGTGCTTTGCCAATGCTCCTTGTCCACCCAACTCCTGTTTTCAGTTCACATCAGCATTACACTCTGCAAGGAAGTGCTTCCCACAATACTTGGACCTCCCCACCACTGTGGCCATGTGCTCTGAGCCAAGCTTGCATCCCCTCCAGTCTCCTGCATCTCTTGCAGGACAATGCTTTAGAACTTGCCTGAGAATCAGCCTCTCCTTTCTCTGGCTTTTCCACGGTCACTCACACACTGACTTCAGTCTCACCTTTTCAAGCTACAGAACAGCTGCCTCTCTGATGTTTCCCTGGCCCCAGATGCTGGGCTCCTTCCTGCTTCTAGAACCAGAAGCCAATGAATAGCCCCTCTGCTAGACCTCACACAAGCCAGTGCCAGCACTGCCGCCCACATCAGCTGGCCCTATTGCAACGACAAAGCCAGCCCTACTGGCCTCCAGGTAGTGTAGAGGCCAGTGGAAGGACTGTGGGTTCCCCAGGAGGAGAACTGTGCTCCCCAGCTTCAGCCATTCTCCCCCTGTGTGAGACATTCTATGGCATTTCAAGGAGCTAGGATTTGGTTTTCATGGTTTAGGTAAGGTATCTGTAAACTCTGGCCAAAAGGTAAATGAACCCTGGACCCCTTCTGGTTTTGTAAATAAAGTTTATTGGCGAGCTGCCATGCCCATTCATCTGCATTCTGTCTGTGGCTGCTTTCATGCTACAAGGGCAGGGTTGTGCAGTTGTAACAGAGACCTGGCCTGAAAAGCTAAATATGTTTACTTGTTAGTCCTTTATAGGAACAGTTGACAATGAATCATCTGGGCTACAATGAGTCCCTTTCAGGCCTCCAGTCAGGACCGTAGGCCTGAAAATTCAACCAGGTCAAGCGTAGTGCTCCTAAATCACTTTAAATGAGGCAAACCTCACAGCCTATGGAATGCAAAAAGAAGTGAGTCAAAGGCTCTAGAAAACTGGGGTTTTCTAAATGCACATCTGAGGTCCAGTTAGGATTTTTTTCTGTCAGACTGTGGACGGCTAGCCATACTTCAGGCCACTATTTTCAGACTGGTTGCTTATGTAGGGTTAACATAGAAATTGAAGATCATCACCAATTTTAATGAGAAGACAATAATTCACCTTTTGTATCTAATGCCAATGTTGCTTCATTAATTAGCTTTTCTAGGGCAAGACTGGAATGTTGGTCTGGGGGACGTCTCCTAACTCCAGCTGTCGGCCATATCATTATGTCATCAAAGAGAGAATGAACTGCACATTGTTGCCCTTGACTCTGGGGGAATCTGTTAAGTCTTCCAGCAATGCCCAGGTGACTGGCCATAACATTCTCCTCATCTGGACCTCACATGGCCAAGCCAGACACATGTTCAAACCTATTCGTGGGTCTCAACTGCACCTGGCTCAACTCCAAAGTCTTTCCCTGAAGAGAGAAGCCCTGGCTACAAGGCAACCCTCATATGCTGTCCTTGCCTCTTGCAGCTACTGCTGCTCTGGCTTGTTCCTTTTGCTTCCTCCTTCTGCCAGATCCAGGCATAGAGTGCCCAATGTACCAACACCTGGGGATCACATGCATGCCATGTGTGAATGAGAGCCATGCCTCTTGTTCAGAGGGCCACCCACTCCACTGTCTTGAGTCATGTTGAGGGCAACATCTGAGAGTGAGTCAGCTTTTTCTCCAGCTCCTTTCTTCCCTGCATTGAAATCTAGGGCTAGAACAAACTGGTTTGCTGTTGATCTTATGACTGGGAGTATTCTCAGCCACCTACAGGCTGCAGGGCACAGGTACCTCCTGGGAGACTGGTCCAGGCAAAGCAGCAACTGCCTGGGAGAGTGGTCTGTTCTGGAAGACAGGGCTTGTGCCAGGTGCCTGAAGGTATCTCCAAGACCTTGGGATTTCTTCTTTTAGACCTGGAAAGTCAGTTTGGTGTTTCTGGCTAACCTGCAGCCAAGGCTGAGTTGAGCCCATGCTATGCCCCAGCTCACAGACTGCCCTGGCCTCTCTTCAGCCTCATGCCTGGGTTTCTCAGGGCGCTACTCCCAAAGATCCTCCACCTCTACTCTTCCCCATGACCTTCAACACCCTCAAGGCACATCAGACCACCTAGATGCCATCATTGCTTTGAGTACCACATCTAGCCAGGCCCCGTTTCATACCCCACTCCCACTGCTCCCAGGTGTCTCTGTTAGAGGCCCACTGGAACTCTCACTCTCCCATCCTCGCCAGCTCCTAGCCCATCTTCTCTAAACACTTCACTGTCAGCTTGTCCAATGGGACCAACCCCAAAACATCTCACCAGAGTTCCTCTCCTCCTCCACTACAGCCTCCATGTGCTGCCTGAAGATTGATGACCTTGTTTGCCTGGGGCCTCCATCCTGCCTCTGTGGTAGACACACATCTTCTGACTAAGGGTCTGATGACCCTATGGTGGCCTGCAATGTCCCATGTCCAGATGATATTTCCAGGCTTTCTGGTCACTGAGTCAGACCCTGTCATTTCCCTACCTGACTTCAAGTATTCTTGTAAGTGACAGAACTGGCCTGGGTGCTGACTGGGGGTGGAAATCATTGAACTTTAATTTACAATCCATTTACCTGTAGGATAAAGCATTTTTTGTTTGTTTGAGACAGGGTTTCACCATACAGACCAGGCTGGTTTCAAACTCCAGATCTGTTCAGCACTGCCCCCTTACCCAGTGCTTCAATGACAGGCATGTACCGCCCGATCCAGCTCTACAAGATAATTTTACATAAAAGATGTCTCTAGGAAAGATAAATCCTAGACTATGACTGAGGCTTCTGGGAGAAACAAGGGAATCAAGTTGGCCTGGTAGGGGAGTCTCCAATTGCTTCTCACCACCCGGTTGAGGTGCTGTGCTCACCAGCCTATTGACCACCCCAGTTCCACAGTCCCATTGAGCTGCTGCCCCACTTGTGAAACCCATCATAGCTAGTGTCCCAAGAAGACTTCTGATACTCTTTTTTGCAATGCAGTCCCTAACCAAGTGAAGTACTTGGTGCTCCCTCCACCTCCCCTGAACGCCTTCTTAGCCACTTTTCCCTAGACCCTTCCCTAATATTCAGGAGCCACTTCCTTCAGCCTAGGTGCCCCTACCTACCAGCAGCTTCCTTCAGCCTAGGTGCCCCTACCTACCAACAGCTTCCTTTTGCTTTCCCAGCTCCAAATGGGGCTGTCTGAGTCCTATCTCATTCCTTTACATGTCCTTAGCCCTTGACAATCCCACCACTCCCTTCCTTCAAGTGACATCCAGAATCTCCCACTTCGCACACACATCACCATCACTGCCACGACACCAGGTTCAAGCTGGACGCTGCAGGGACTTTCATGTAGCGTCCTTGCTACCCTTATGTTACCTCATAGTCTATCCTTTAGTCAATCGTTTCCAATGCAAGGGAACTACTAGCTGCATCTCCCAAAGAAGAAGACCTGTAACCTCAACCAAGGGCCTGCCTTGGGCTCTCTCATTTCACCTCTGTTACTACCTCTAGCCCCTGACATGTTCCTCTCACAGGGCATTGTCTGTGTGATCTACCACAAAGATTCTTCCTCAGTGAGCCTCAGGGCTCCCTCCCCACCTTTTCAGTAAGCTCTGCCCTGTTCCCCCAGCACCCAATCAGTAACAATATTTATTTTCTCATCTGTTTTCTCTACAGTGGAAGCTAACTACACCTCCTAAGAGTGTTTAGCTACTTTTTCTGTAGTGTTCAATGGTGGCCCCAATATCCTGTGAACTACTCATGCTTAGCATACAGTTAGAGGGTATGAAATATCTGATCCATCCTTGCTTCTGTCTCCTATGGTATAGCATCGCCCCTCCAAAGCTCTCTACCCACTTGACTATAGCCAGCTAGCTGAAGCTATCTAGAACACCTAAGGCTCCCAACCCCAACCCCTGCCAACTCCCAAACCCTAGATCCAACATAGTTTCTCCCAGACCCACCACAACTGCCCTTTCTGTCTCCATACCAAATTCAGTGTCTATCCTGGGTAACCTGGAACCTAGCAGAGCAGCCCTAATGCTCTGAGTGGTCTGCTCACTTCTCCTAGGAGGCCCATGGCTATCTACATTCACTCCTTTTGCTGATCACCAATTGCTGCCCAGAGGAGACTCACAGTTTCTCCTCTCTATGTGGCCCCAGTTCACAAGCTGCAGTGGGAAGGAATAGAGGATGCTCTGAGGGATGGGATCTTCAAGCCCTCTTGGGTTACATATGTTCTTGCCTAAGCCTTTGTGTGTGCATGTGTGTGTGTGTGTGTTTGTGTGTGTCTCTGTGTGTATGTCTGTCTCTGTGTGTATGTGTGTGTCTGTGTTGGGGGTTTCCATATGGAGGGTAGGCTGTGGGTGTAGGGTGGAGCAAGAGTGTAAAAGCTGGGAACTAAGTGAGGGACTTGAGGGAAGGCTCATCCCAGTAAAAAGAATGAAAAAAAAAAAACGGAGAGAAAAAAAAGCACAGGCTCCTGAATCATAATGGCAAAAGCAACAGTAGAAAATGCCTGACACCTTTCCCCCTCTTCTTTCTGATTTTTTGGCGAGAGAGAATTTCAACCTGGCCACTGCTCAGAGGCTGTAGGGTCCTCACCTTTCATTGCTCTTTACAACCACTAGGCCAAAACCTTCTTGAGAAAAGGGAGCTGTCAGGTGCCCTGGCATTCTGGCCCAGTAAGTGTGGAAACTGAGGAGAAACTGGCGAGCTCTTTAAGTTCCTGTAACTGTTCTGCACTAAGTGCCCTGGGCATGAGAACTAGCCTGGCTCCTGACAGCAGCAGCCCAACACGTGGTCAGGCCACAGAGAACAGAGGAGGAAGCCCCTACCTATTGCCTCACCCTTTCAGTAGCCAAGGGCAGCTATGGTGGCAGGGTGGAGTAGGGGTGGGCAGAGAAGGTGGGGCTAGGGAGGCCTAGAATAAACAAGCTCCCAGCTGCTGGCCATGTGGCAGTCCTCACAGCACCCACCTGCAGGGCCTCAGACCCCGATTTCCTGGGCCAGGCCTATGTCTAGGCTGCATTTTGTTGTGTGCTTTAGTAATTTCCTGGAAACTCGTTCACCATGGGGTTTAGCCTGTATTTCCAGAAAGGGTAGGACAGGACCCCAGCTAGAGGACTAATTGATACCTTTCCTAGTGTGGAGCCAGTGTGCACACTATCAAACAGCTACAAAAAATGCCAATAAGCTCTCCCGGAAAACGTAAGTGAGGTGATTTGGCTCAGCATTGATTAATTTCTTGACAATGATGCAAACTTAAAACTGCTTGCCAGCCCCTTCCTTGTTGGGTGTGAGAGAGTGAAAAGCATGCCTTCCTGGGCTCTGGAAGTTTATGTCAAAGCAAAGCTGCAGGGGCTTACCTGGCTGGCTTTAGTTCCCTTCCCCCAATGGGTGAAAGGTTTCCATGTTGCGAAAACCATTTAAAATGAAGCAACTGCTGTTATCGGTTTCCAAATTCTTCATCAGAACCTGGAAGAAGCCCCTCTGGCGATATGGTGCTCAAATCTTTGCTGTCCTGCGTCAGAAGGTATCTTATCTCAAACTACTGAGACAGTAAACATTCGAGTATAGAGGCCCAGTGCTGCCACCCGAAGGATGGGCTGGAATTGGCTGCTGGTTGGAATGAGAGGGTCCCCAGGGTGAGCTGAAGGGGAAAAGAGTTTGGTATTTGGCTGAAGAGGGTCAAAGGTGTGTCTCTGTGTTCCCATGGGAAAGAGACACAAAAGAACTCCTGGGCATTGGAGCCCACAGAGAGGCTTCAGTGATGCCAGGATCCAGGCTTGCATTTCCAAAGATCATGCTCCTTCTGTTCCCACTAGAAGGGAGATACTTAGTGCCTTGTTTTTGCTGCTTGCTAGCAAAGCTGGATGACTGCATAAACCCCTCTCCGACTACCCTTTTGAGGTTCTTGATATTCATGAGGAGAATGAAGTTCTGCAGCCTTAGTGTGTGAGTGTGTGGCTGCTGTGAGAAACCCACAGCAGACAGGATTGCACAGCCCCATGGTTTCCAGAGCAATCCCAGACAGGTTGACCAGATAATGGCCCAGGTCACAAGAAATGAGGTAGCAGCCATGAGGGGGAAGACAATACTCCCTGGACCCAGAGGATTATGAATGAAATGGTTGTGATCGGGACGGCTGTGAGGCCAGGCAAGGGAGGAAAAATAGCTGAGTAGGGTAGAGGTTGCACAGGCCATTCTGGAGCTAGGAGTGAGGAGCTCATGGCCATCTCAGACTGTACAAGGGGAATGTGGGGATGTGGAGAGACTCTTGTGTCCAGAAGCAGCAGTGGGACAGAGAGAGAGAGAAAGAGAGAGAGAGAGACAGAGACAGAGACAGAGAGACAGAGACAGAGAGAGACAGAGACAGGGAGAGAGAGAACACACACAGAGTGAGACATTAGAAAAGATGAGAAGAACATATTGAGCCCAAAGGATTGTGGTCACCTCTCAGTCTGGCCAATCTTTGAATTGTCCCCAGTGCACAGGATGAGTGGCTTTTATCCCTAGAAAGCCTGAGGCTCTTAGTGGGAATACCTTTCAACAGGAAGCTTATCCAGTACCCAAGATACCCAAGTCACAGGCCTCTGGACTCTGAAGGGTGAAAGGCAATATGGCCTAGAGCAAGTGAAGAGGATGGAAAATTCCTCATGTATGGGGCTATGGGATTCTCCTTAGGAAATTCTAGGGCTAGTCAAGACAGCTAGGACAGCTGTGGTCAAAACACCTTGCCCAATGTTGCATGTTGTTCAGGGGAGCTCCATCATGGCCTTCACCCTGCTTTACTTTCAGGCAGATTTGGTCCTCTGAAGAGTTCCAAGGAGAGGAGTAAGGTGAGCTAGTGACCACTCTGCCAGGCCTGCCTGCCTATGGGGTCCTGAGTAGGGTCCTCACCCTTGTAGGTACCTCTCTCTTCTCCTAGTTTGTGAGGGTGCTGGGTGCAGGATTTGTGAAAGCCCTCAGAGTTCAGAGTGAGGCTCCGAGCTCTGGATGGAACTGCTGTGTGGCAACAGTAAATCTGAGCCAGTGGCTTCCAAAAGCAAACCATGTCCCGTTTGCAGTTGCCAGCTCTCTCCTCAGAAGACCCTGCCACCGAGCTCTCACATCCACTTAGGCTCCCCTGGAATGGCTCATGATCAGCAGGAGGGGAGGGAGTGTCTCTCCTGCTGTGCTTACCATGCACAGGTGGGATCCTGGGATCCGAAGGCGGGAAGGGGGGGGGAACAAATAACCACGGAAAGAAGGAAGGAAAGAAGCAAGGTACTAGGGGCCAAGGAAGAAAATAAAGACCATATTTAAGGAGGAAATAGGAGAAATGGGGGCTGAAGAGGCAGTAGGCCTCACCGTAGGTAGTGGAGACAGGTGAGGAGGGGCCTCAGAGGCTGACTGGCTCCAGTGAGGGCTAAGACCAGAGCTGTGGAAGAGGCTTGGGGTGACATACATAGAAGAATCTTGCCAACTGCCCTTCCCCTGAGGCAATAGGTGGACAGGTAGACGGATGCACAGACAGACAGACAGATGGGTAGGCAGACAGATGTAAAGTGAAGAAAGATAACATTGAAGAATAGTCGGAAGTGAGTGGGAAGAGGAGGGATGTGTGTCTACATCCACTCTTCATATTGTGGTAGAGGAAGGAAGCTAGTGCTGCCCACCTGGGCATGGTCAACATGGGCTGGAAGGCCATGGACCAGTCTGTCCTTAACTGATTTGGTAGAGAGCCTCCTGTTGGCATCTAAAGTAGCCCTGAGATCTTTCTTGCTTTTTGGGTATGCCAGGAGCACTGGCTGCTTTCCAGACCAAAAGTGACATGTGTCAGTCCATATTTGCGGCCTCGGTGGGTGGTCCAGGGAGTGTACAAGCTGGAGGTGCATGTGTCCTGTGGTTTGGAGAAGAGATGTATGTGCACATACATCTGTGTTGTTCCTGGGGGGCACTTATCCTTTCCATGAAAGACAGAGCAGCCCAAAAGAAGAGCTTAAGGAAGAGGAGGGGCACCTCCCACTGGGGACCTCTCACCAGTTCCTAAAAAAAAATAAATAAAAGAAAGAAAAGAACAGAAAGAAACCAAGCAGAAAGGAACCCGAAGAGTCTGTGATGGGAAAAAGGTGAGGTAGTTAAGGCCTTCCGTCTGGTGGGAGCTGCAGGGGACTCACTGGAAGGAAAGGAAAGACTTAGCATCAAACCGTCCCAGCAGGGGCCCTGAACTCATACTCGAAGGTTTACTGTTCACTTTTTGGAACCTCCCGACTTTGTTACCAAAAGTAGGCAACCTCCGAGGAGTGACCCCGCCTCCATGTGGTTGCCTGCATTCTCTCCTGTTGGGGCACTGTAGGGTGACAGGTTCAGCAGTTTAGTGGCCTCTTCCTTGTCTTTATAAAAAGATGTGAGCAATTATGGAAGCTTCTATCTAGTCAGGTCAACCCAGGGTTCTCTTCAAAATGTGAATTGTATGGTGAGAACTTGTCATTGAAATGCCCTGGCTTCTCTGAGGAAGGAGTAGAGAGGATTGCACAAGATTGGATTCAGATCCTCCAGTACTGAGGCCTGTTTGGAAAGAGCAAGATGCTTGGGAACACACAAAACAGCACCTGTCTGGCCTCTGAGCTCCTGTTATCAGGGCTCCTCTAACAGATCCTGACTCAGGGCAGGGCCTTCAGGGCAGGCACCAATTGCTCAACAGAGGCACTCTCGGTCACCACTGAGCCCACCTGGGGACTGGAGACAGAGGCATCCTTTGGAAGCCACCTCAAGGAGAATGCTGGAAATTGTTACTTTCTTTTCCAGGGAGATAGGCTGGATTCTTCTGCTGCAAATGATACCACACTGTGGGCTTTTACGTACCCCAGAAGGGTAGCCATGGGCCACATGCTTTCCTGACACTCAGCCCAGAACATGGAGCAAGTCCCCAGCCTGACACCAGAAACCCCTGGAAGAAGCCTGAGTTCATGAAGAACCATGGGTACATGCAGACAAATCCAAGAAAAGAAAACCAATGGTAGCAGGGATACTAAATGCAAACCAAAACCCAAACAAAGCAAAGGACGAAAGGCCCGGCAGTGCTGTGGGGTCATTTCATAAAGAGAATATGGCTTTGGAGAGACACCGTCTGGCGGGAAGGACTGGACAGGGCAGTAAAGAAGGAACAGAAAAGCCACGGTGAGCAGAAATGCAAGACTGGAAAAGAGAAGGAAGAGTCAGGGACGTTTTATCTTCCCCCAGGTGCCATTTATGAGAGAAAAGGGAAGTCAAGACTCACTGCCAGCAGCGCTGGTGGGCTTGGCGGCAGAGAGAGTTACGTGAGTAGGGGTAGAAAGATTGGTTACGTCATGGAGCTGGCTGAGGACTGAAGACCGCCGGCGCACAGCACCCTGAAATGACCCGCTTCTCTTGAAGGTACTCACTACCTCCATCTGTGGGAGAGAAAATGAGATAAAAGTTGGCTTGCATGGAGGTCCAGGCTACCACACAGGGTGGGGCTGGGTGAGGGCAGGGGCCACACTGGGGACATATGAGGCCAGCAAAGCCTCAGCTAGGTCAGCCCTCTTCCTGGAAGCTGATAATGCTTTTGACAAAGCCATGACCGAGAGAGGGTTTGCTGGGCAAATGGTTAGTGGTCAGGAGTGTGGGAGGGAGAGGTCACCGGTGGAAGCACACTGCAAACACTTTGTAGGTAGCCACTTGCGTTCACGGTACGCTCATCGAGAGCCACTCGTCAGTAAGTACCTGTGTCTGGCAACACTTCCTTATCCTACTTCGGTAGTTCTCAACACTTTTTTCCGCCCCAACACACCTGAGGGATATGACATGGTCTTATTAGAAGGTGGAAGCATTCTCCAGCAGTTTGTGGGCTGGAGGCTCTTGCCTGGATCCCTGGGAAATTACTGCCCTTGTTCATGGTCTCTTGTTCTGTCCTGCTCCACTGTGGGGGAGGGGTTGATAATCACCCGGATTTCAGCAGACTATAGACCTGGGTAGAAGAGGGGCTTCCAAGATCAGAGGCTTTGTCTTGTCAGAACTTTTCCTGCAGCCCCCATACATGGAGGCTGGGAGGACTGGGGGACAACCCTTTGCGCTTTCTAGAAGATGAAGGGGAAATACTGAAGTGGAAGATGAGACCCATAGGAGAGCCCTGTGAATAAATCCTGCTATAAGCCTCCTGACTCATTGTCTTTGGATTTTCTGACTCTGTCTCTGACTATGACGCTGTGATAAATACAGGAAATAGGGTCTGAAGGAACTGTAGCTGAGCCACCATATTCAGTTGTGACACTGGGAGACCACATGCCTAGACTCAGGGAGGCCAGAGGCAAGGCACACTGGCAGCCTCCTCCCGGAGAACGGCCTCAGTGCGGAGAGAAGCTTGATGGTGGATCTAACTTCTGGAAAGTATCATGCAGTTCATTGACTAAAACAAGCAGACAAGCCAACATGCATTTCTGGAGTCCAAAGACCCTTTACTGTCTGGCACCCCAAGCCCTGCAGTGGGAACTCCCTGGCCTCCAGTCTCCTCCGGCTTTCTGACAGGGCTTCTCCAAAAGAAGCAGCTTCACTGTTGACACCTTCCTCCAAACAAAATGCCTTTCAACCTCAGCCCCACTGAGGAAAGACTTGTCATCCTTCCCTTTAACCTGCCCAGGGCTGCTTTTCTCCCAGTATGACCCACTTCCTCACTCCTTTCCTTGAGAGAAGGCAGGCTTTGAGGCTGTGACTGCATCTGTGAGGAGTATGTTATACACGTGGTTGGGTATTTCATGTAAAGAAGATGTTTTGATGTGGTGGTGTTGCAGACTCTGGGATGTGGTGTTGCTTCTTTGGATGTCACGGTTTCTAGGCGATGGAAAAGACAAGGGATGGGAAACCTGCCTTTGCTGCCTCAGTTTGGCATCAGTCTCCATGATGTTTTCTGCGATGTCCCCGCAGGATAAGCATATCTATGAAAGTATCACCATCACCACCCTCTCCCTACCAGAGGCCCCAGCACTGGCCAGGAACAAGGGCTCAGCCACTGGTAAAGAATCTCATCAATTCGTAATGGAATGCAAAAAAGACAGACCACGTCATGAACATCCAAAAAGCTACATGTTCCAGGTTTGAGGCACTCTCTTTTATTGTGGAGCAGAGCCCTAGCATCTGGTGCATGGATAGATTAGTATAGAACACGTGTGAGAGCGGGCATCAAGTTACTTTGCAACAGAAAATGGTGTGCAGGCCTCCAAAATCCGGGGAGCAATTTTGTGGTTCACAAGATCCAGAAATCTGGGGCCAGTTGCCTAGGAAACACATACAACCTGAAAAGCCTTCCACAGGCTTTAGTTATTTTTTTTTTTAAAGCGGGTTTTTCGAATCAAATGGAACAAGTTGAGCTAAAGTGACTGGTTCGGTATTCTTGAGAGTCATGGCGAATCTGAAATGATGAAGCCACTTGGAAAAGCCATGGGAGTTGAGATCCCATGGGGGGGATCAGTGTGGCTTTACTGAGGGCCAAGAAGTGTGTTTGAAGAACTGGTACCAGCCTTGGCTCTCATTGGTTGATTTTGTATCACTCCCTCTTTCCCTGGGATCCCATCTCCTTGCTTGCAAAGCATCTTCATGGGCATGGAACAGTTAGAATGACACGGAACACCAAGACTCCAAGTGGTGGGACCCACTTCTAGTTGGGCAGCAGTGGCAGGCCCAGAAGTTTACAGACACACAAAGATACAACATACATTGGTGGCCAGGCTACCATTGATACTCTAGGTTGGGGTAGGGTTGCTTAAGCAGATAGAAATGCTCACTCTATCTGGAATTACATGACAGAAATAAAAGAGGCTGATGTGGAGTTGGGTCACTGCTGTACTCTATTTCTGTGCTTTGCATCAGAACTGGAGCATGGCAGATAAGATCTGCCCTGAATCAGATAAGGATGGGTTACTAGGGGTGGTCACAGTCACAGTCTCCTGGAAGGCACAGTTAGGTGGCCACATGCACATTGGGAAGATATGAGGGCTGTTTTCTGACATTTGCTATACATTCATGCTAGTGAGTAAACATTTGTTACAGGAAACAAGTCAAAGGTACTTTTGCTGCAGCCATGCTTGTCCTGGGCACTGTCTCACCCCATGGGGGGAGGAGGCTTGGACTAGGGATCTAATGGTGGTTCCTGTTTTCCCAGGCTCCATCTGAATCATAGCTAGGGTAACATGGCTCAGATATGAACCCAGTATATTTCTACCCGGACACACTGGAGTAGGTTCTTGGGATGCTTGGTCCTTGAGGAATGCCTTCAACTTGGACTTCTTTGGTACCACCTTGCCCAGTCTTAAAGGATCCTGCTCTCTAAGTAGTTCCCCCACGGAATTCTGGTATTCTCAGATTCAGTGTGCTGGCCTCAGTTGCACAGATGGCCCATAGCGGTAGGGGGTAGTATGTGAGAATCTTTAGGTAGGCTTTTATAGCATGGAAAAAGAGCCCTGAGGGTACACAGCAGCAAGCAGGGAGGCATAGCAGTATGGGTGGGCAGGGTGCACATCTGGAAAAGCAGCACAGAGTCATTGGGATATGTAGGGAGGAGTGGGGTGATGCCAAGAAGCTAGAGCTTGAAGACTACAGTCAGAAGCTGAAACTTCATCCTGGGGATAATGGAGATAAGCTCCATAGGCCCCATGGTGGCGTCAGTCCCGGAGGCTGCAGTGTGGGGAGGCCTGCTGGTCAGGTACAATGTTTGGCCTCAGCTAGTTCCCTAACAGGCTCTCCCAGGGATTTTCAGCATGAGAGAGCAGGGTTAGAGTGGGAGGTGGAGATACCAGGAATATAAAGACAGAGAGGAGATGGAAATTCAGAAGGAACAGCAAGCTATCAGGATGAGCAGGGCCAGCGACACTTCCAGAGGGCGAGTGGGAAGTATGGAGTGGAAGAAGACCTTGCAGACAGTGGTGAGAGCCAGAGTGGGAGTGGGGCAGTGCAATCATGACAGAGTGTGAGGGGAGATGAAAATAGGCAGCAAGTATGGAACCTTCTAGGAAGAAAGAAATTGGGGGCAGAGAGCAGGGTAGCCTGGTGCATGAGTTTTTTTTTTTAAGCCTTAACTACTGCCTCTTGTTGGCAGTCTGATGTCTTTTGGGAACTGTAACTGATGGCTTTAGCCTTGACTAGCCTAGCCTATAGAGATTTGAACTAGCTTGGTAGCAGAGTCCACTTCCTAGAAAGGCTTTTGCACAGTGATTACAGAAGACTTTAGTGATCAGAGAACTAGTCAAAGACTCCTTGAAATGGAGTCTTTTCTCCCACACACTCAAATGCAACTTGCCTATTACCTAAGTAGCCCTATCAAGGAAAGCAGACAGTGCTGGTTTGTGCCTCTGCTAGAGCCCCTAGCTGCTGGTACATGTTCGTACCCATCTATGAGAGAAGCTACCTGGGCACTGAGGGACTTGTCTGGGAGATGTGATCTAAATGGCCAGCCAGTGATGGGCACCTCTATGTGGTAGGAGGGGAACTAGCCACTGCCTCTGCATACTTGGGGGCCAGACCCAGGGAGCTCCCTGCTGGCTTTGGGAGTCTGTGTGCCCAGTTTCTGCTTCTTGCCTGCTTTTTAGGGCAGCAAATAGGAGCCATGGGGAACAGCAGCTTACCTGTGTCTGGATCCGGTTGAGGCCCCGAAACCAGAGGATCTGGCCCCTGCGGAGCTCTCGCTCAGCATGGTCGATTTCCTCCTCCCCCTCGGCCAGCTCCTCATCAGTCATCTCGTCCTTCCCAGGCCCATGCCCTGCTTCCTTCAGGCACTTGAGCTGGCTGGTGGGGATGGTGGCAATGACCTGGGAAAGCCAGAGTCAAAGGGCAGCAAACAGAGGTGGCCATGAGAGCAGGCTCTACTGTGACCAGGAATAAACCAGAAGCCCCATCTCTCAGAGATAAAGCCCACTCGGGGCTGGTAGACCCTAAATTGCCACTTTCTTGTAAAGACTCCTGCTCTACTGAGTCTCATCCAGGGCCAGGGAGCAGAGAGACCAATGTATAGAGTACCATGTGAGGAAGACAGTGCTGGCCTCTGACTACTTCTGAGAAGGATCTTGAAGTGCCTGGGGTATCCTTCCTAAGAAGAGTGGGCTCATTTGGGGACTTTGGGATACCTGCTAGTGTATATATTCCTTATGGGGCACAGAGGGTGTGGATACTGTGGCCAGCCATCTCGTATGATATAATACCCACTATATGCATGTGATTGACCTCAAAGAGAAACTGCACACCGGGACTCAGGTGAGCTTCCTAGCTGACAACACTCCACATTGCTGGCCTTCATGGTTGCTGGAAGAAAAGCTGGCTGCCATGTTCTCTGAGATTGAGCCCCATGGGAGCTTGTTCCTGGCATTTCCTGGAGAAAGAAGTACTTAGAAAAAGGGCTTGTGATCAGGGGCTTTTGTTGGAAGAGGCCGCTAATTAGTTTTCGGCCACTTAGCCCCGAAATAATCACACAGAAACCGTATTAATTGAATCACTGCTTAGCCCACTAGCTCTAACTTCTTATTGGCTGACTCTTACATCTCAGTTTAACCCATTTCTATTAATCTGTGTATAGCCACGTGGCTGTGGCTTACCGGCTAAAGTTCTATCCAGCTCCAGCCGGGCTACGTGGCTTCTGACTCCGCCTCCTTTCTCCCAGCATTCAGCCTAGCTTTCCATGTCTAATTAAGTTCTGCCCTGCTATAGATCCAAAGCAGGTTTCTTTGTTAGTCAATGGTAATCACAACATACAGAGGGAAATCCCACATCACCCTTCTAGGGAGGAAGAGGTGACAAGAAGGAAAGGCTGGGATGTACCTTTCAACTGTTTTGGTGGAGGATGGTAGGTCATTCTGTCCCTCTTAGGTTCTTGTCAGCATGAGAGGAGTGGCTTTAGGGTTCTTTATAGAGATTCCTTTTTTCCAAGTTTTGTCACTTTGAATGTGTATTATTTTTATGATTAAAAATACTCTGAGCTATAGGCAGGCAGCACGTACCCGGGGAGAACTGCAGTGGCTATTACATCAGGGAGTTCAAAGGTTAACTAGAGGTTAGCATAAATAGGGCAGAGTGGAGTATATGGAGTCTAGACTGCAGAACATGAAGGGATGCCATTGGGCTGTCTGGCATAAGTATAACGGGAAGGAGGTGCAGTGATGGAAAGGAAGAGATTTCTTGAAAAAGATGGAAAAACTGAGTGGTCTCTCATGATTAATGCCAGAGGCCAGCATCTGCCATAGTCGAAGTGGCCTCTGTGGCCAGCTTGGTAGAGGACATACACCAATGGACAAAGAAACAAAATTCATAGTGTTATAAACCTAAGTGGTACCTCCTTATTCCCTAGTCGTAAGCCCTAACCATCAGTTTGGAAGTATTTGGAGGAGGCAGATAATACAGGTTAAATAAAGTCATTTGGTTGAAGCCTTGATCCCACCAGATTTGTGCCCTTATAAGAGGAGATACCAGAGAACTTTCTAGGAACACATAGTGAGAAAGAAGCCAGGAAGGAACCCCTACCAGACACTGAATTGGCTGCCCTTGATCTTAGACTTCTAGCTTCTGGAGCTGTGAGAAAATACCTGCCTTCGTGTAACCTGCCTGTCTCTAGTAGTTTGCTGTGGCAGCCTGAGCTGACCAAGACCCAAAGAGAAACAGATCCTGGATATGGCTTCCCACACTAGTGTTCTCAAACTCCAGACAAAATGCTTTCAGTGTACCATGGAGGGAGCTGGCTTGGTGCCTAAGATTGTACTGGCTGCCGACACCCAAGATTTTGCTTCCTGATCTCATCACTGGGCACTACAAACTGCTCCTTTGGGGCGGCTGTGACTTTCAGGTCCACAGGTGCTGTCTTGCCACTTTCCATTAAGTTAAAACACTTCCTTTTTCTCAAGCTGTCTTTGTCCCATAGATTTTATAGCAGGGCATTGTTTAACTTCAAATATATTGGAACATCCCAAGGCCCACAGGCTGTCTCTTTCCATCTTGTTTTTTGCACTGCTGGGGATGGACCCCAGGACTTTATGAAAGCTAAACAAGTACTCTACACCCAGATTCACTTGCAGTCCCCCAAATATCCAGGTTTAGGGGGCAATTTTTAGCTTATACTATGGGGAAGGAAACTAGGTGATTTCCTAGGACAGTGTGACCTATCTGCTCTATGTTCTCATTCCTGAGGTTGTCACTTATGACCTTACCCCCAGGCTATAGTATGTCATAGGCCTGATCCTGAGCACACAGCACACAAGTTCCAGGTCACAGGCTCCAAGACCGTGGGGCAGGGAGGTGGAACAGGATACCTGGCTTCTTATCCACTCCGAGGGCCATGAACAGAAGCCACCGGAATGAAGGTATTGGTGTGAAAGTTGATGAGGCAGACACTTACCTGTCCCCAGACCAGCTCCCCAACACCAACAAATAGGCACCAGAGCCACTGTTCTGTGGACAGTGGTGAACAGCTGAAGGGCTTCCCACCAAACTGGACGATGACAATCTGGGGGAAGGAATGGAAAGTGGTGGGAGGAGGAGCAGTTTGTTACCAGGGTAGCTCCTGACTTCTCTGTGTCCTGTCTAGCCCTCTACAAACCTTCCCTTCCAGACTGACTTTGTCTCCTGGGAGCCAGACCAATTTGGCCATAGACAAATGTTTGCTGGCGTGTCCTGCCTTTTGGTACCAGGACGTGTCATTGTGTAGCTTCACATGCTGTCACCCACACCCACCTACCCACTGGTGCCTCCAGCCTCCAGGTGAGACTCAGCTGTCTGGACCATCTTTCTAGCTTCAGCAAGGCTGTTTTCACATTTGCCTGCTCTGCATGGCCCTATAGTATAAGGGTCACCCTGCTTCGGCCTCCTGACTTCCTTGTTGTCTACTTTAGAAGAAGTCCTACACCCAGGGCAATATCTTAAACGCTAACCAAGCAATCCATAGCATATCACCCAATCTATCTCAGAGCCATTTTCCAGGCAACCAGGGCCAGTCTACACCCCATGGTGGGCTGAAATGATTGCATGCTAGCTAAGATGAAGTCTGTTGATCCCCTTATTCATTTGGTCCTGGGAAACCACGGTAAAATTCGCCTCTCAGTGGTTCCTTACTGGCATTTAGGGGTGGCCACCAATGTATGACATGCCCCTCTTCTTGGGATCTGTGAACAGTGAGCTACATTTGTATGACAGCCATTTCCTGCTTTGTGGGACTTATTATAAATGATGTTTTGTTGTGGGAGCCAAAGTTTAACATATCAACCATGTGCACAGCAAGCCTTTCCTAAAGAATCTCTATTGTTCTAGAGCACCAAGGAGTTAGGTGCTAGAAATCAACATGGTTGACTAAGAGAGAGTTAGGGAAGAAGGTTTCTGGAAATCATGTGGGAAGGATGGGAGGATAAAGGCTACCCATAGCCCTCTGGAAGCTAGTAGGTTAGATGGAAAAATGAGTTCAGCAATGTTTGGAAGACGCAAAACATCTGCTCTAGAATGTGGAAGAGATTTGCGTATAAGAAGGCCAATATCAGTGCCCCTACACCTTCCTGTCCTACCTGAATTCCAAAGGTGCCCAGGACAATGGTGCAGAAGATGGGGTTGCTGAAGATGCCATCAAAGACATTCCTCTCACCATGGATCTTGCGAGCATTGATCTCATTGAAAAGCTGCATCATGACAAAGGTGTTAAAAATGATGGTGTAGTGCTCGGAGGGTGGCGAGTGCAGGGGTGCATTCCTTCCACTGTCGATGTCGAAGAAGAGCTCTCCTGAAGGGAAGAGAGAGGCAGGGGCTGAGAAGTGAGATCTCTCAACCCCAGTGGCCACTCTCTCCCACCACATCTGCCCCAGGGATGTACATGGGGTACATGTCAAAGCAGGGAGGTATGGGTCAAAGGTATAGATCAGGCCTGCTTTTTTCAGTCTATAAGTGCTATAGCCCATCCTGGGCTAGACTGAGGACACAGACAGGGCCCAAACATGAAGCATGTGCCTCAGGTTTAACTTACCAACAAAAAGCAAGGTAAAGATGATGGTGAGCTGGTAGACGGCATGGCCAAGGATGTTCTTCATCATGGTACGCGAGATGAGGGGCTTGTCTCGGCCATATGGCTTCCTCAGCAGCAGTGACTCAGTTGGGGGCTCCGTTGCCAGGGCAAGTGAGGCAAATGTATCCATGATCAAGTTCACCCATAACATCTGCACAGCTTTGAGAGGAGAGTCCTGCAGAGAAGGGCAGTCACCTTCGTGTGCGCTGGCCATGCAGGACTACATAGAGTAACCTCAGGATTCTAGGATATGAAAGCCTGCCACTACTGAGGAGAAGCTCAGTTTTGCCAATGTCATGGGAATCTCAGGTTTGCAGATGCTTTCCACTGGGCTTCCTAACTCCCACCTACCTCCCTCTCTTCTTGCCTGGTGGCAGTGATCTCAAAGTTGTGGTCTGAGGCCTTTTTAGAAACCACAAAGTCCCAACTAGTTACTAGGGTTTTCAAGATAGCCTAATAACAGCAGCCTGCCTTTGAAACCAGAGTCTCTCACCTCACAGGGAAGAAGAGGCAGAAATGTTGACCCCAATCTGCTTTATCATCATCCCCACTGAGTGTCTCCTTAAAAATCAACTTCACAGGAGCCAGGTGTAGCCCACCATAGACAGAGTGAATGAAATAAAATTAACTGAGAATTTCACATACAGAGGAGCAGGTAAGCTGGAGAGGCAATGGGGAGTGGCTGCTAATGGGTGTGAGGTGTCCTCTAGGGATCATGGGAATATTCTGAGAGTAAATTGAATATTCTGAGGCATGGATTCTGCACTTACAAATGGTTAGGATGGTTATTATGATATCATTCATACTTGACTTAGATATCAAGAGAAAGTCCCTGAAGGGCTGGGGAGTTAGCTCAGTTAGTAAAGTGTTTGTCTTACAAGCATGAAAGCCTAAGTTCAACCTCTAGAATCTGTATCAAAAAAGCTTGGCATGGCAGTGTGAGTTTGTAATCTCAGTGATGGGAAGATGAAGATGTGAGGATCTCTAAAGCTTGCTGCCTAGCTAGCCTGTCCTAATCAGTGAGGCTGGGGTCTTATTGAAAGTCTGCCTCCCAAAAAGCAAGGTGAAAATCTTCCAAGGAACACCAGAGGTTGACCTCTGACCTCTACATAAACATGAATGCATGTGTATGTACACCTTGCCAACACATACACACACTTGAAAGGACCAAGCTAATCACTCAAAATAGTTAACTACTTTTTGACAATAAAGTCAACCATCCCTAACAAGAAATCAATAAATTCTGGCCTCCAACCAATTGGAGAGATGAAAGCATTGAGACAGGGGAAATATGGAATTTCTCTGAAACTCAGTCATTCTACTCCCAGATCCCGACCCAAGAGAGTGGATGACATATGCATATTGAAACTTGGACGTGAGCGTTCCTAGCAGCGCTACACTGCAATAAAGCGGAAGTGGCCCAAAGCATGGTCAGCTGATGAATGACAAACATAATGGGGCCTAGTGGACTCCTGTGCAGCTATGAAAATGAATAAAGCGCTGGGCCAAGCTGCAAGATGTATGAATCTTGCAAACATGCCAAGTGAGATGTGGGGTGCAAAGGCCATATGTTGAATCTTCAAATTGGCACAGTGGATAGAGGCGCAAACATAATGACCTGAGTTCAATTATCTGGGACCCAAATGGTGGAAAGGGAGAATTTATTCATGCAAGTTGTCCTCTGCCTTCCACATGTGCACTGCAGCACATATACGTGCCCATCCCCCTTGGCAAAAAAAATGTAAAAAACAAACCCCAAAGGCCACATGTCATTTCATTCCACTGATATAAATTATCTACAACAGGCAAATAAATAGAGGCAGAAAGAAGTGGCAGTTGTCAGGGGCTTGGGAGTGGGGTGGGGAATGACTGCTGGTAGGTGAAAGGTTTCCTTTGAGATGGATCAATGTGTTCTGGAACTAGAAGGAAGTGATGATTCACACTGTGAATATACTAAAAAATCTACTAAACAGCTACTGTGAAGAGATAAGATTTTTCACATATGATTTTGATTTCAATAAAAAGAATCTGCAACAAGCAAAACACTTGTTCTTAACATGGCCCTCTTGAGCCCACATTACTGTCGTTAGAAACCAACTGCCTCTTGTAGGCCCCTGGTGCCCACCTGAGTGATGCAGGCACCTGTGAAGGCCACGATCACAGCCACCACGTTGACTGTCAACTGAAACTGCAGGAACTTGGAGATGCTGTCATAGACATTGCGGCCCCACATGACGGCCTTGACAATGCTGGTGAAGTTGTCATCAGTCAGGATGATGTCAGAGGCCTCCTTGGCCACATCAGTGCCTGCGATGCCCTGGGGGATGGTACGCAAGCATAGTGCTTATTTCTCAAGTCCTCCTTGGGCACCCAGCCCACCTGGGATGGTCCCCTGCCTTTCTCTTCCAAATAAGGCCTTAATTGAACAGCACTTGTTTTAATCTAACACACTCTATGCTGTGAGGGGCCTCTGCTGCTAAACAACATGGTTGTTAACAACATGGCCATCCATACAGCCTTCCACAAGGCCCAGCTGCTACTGGGCGGCTACTCACCAGTCCTTTGTCTGGCTAACTGAAGAAACCCTTAGAAATGTGGGTTTTCTGTCTGGGTAGGGGAAAGGACCCATCCCCTGGCTCCATGGCAGATTTTTGCTGCTCCACCGCATAAGCTCAGGCATAGCAATAGACATCAAGTCTGTGTAGTCCTCAGCCACTCCATCTTGTGACACCAGTCACCCTGGAAAGTTCAGCTTGCTCTCTACTCCAGGTTGTGAGGTCCAGGAATGCTGTACTTCCCCATCCCATCACTGAACCAAATATGACCGAGTGAAAGGTTCTCCTTTCTGCTGGCAGGGGGAGGTGACACTAGGCTGCTAACCACTGTAAGTTGGGGGCAGGGCTCACCATGTGGGCAGTGTCTAGAAGGTCGCTCTGCTCAGTAAGAAGAGCTAGATCTATATGAACAGAAAGAGAGAAACCAGAGGAAGAACTGTGGTCTCTGCTCATCACTCTTGGGGACAGGGGCTACTTTGAGTGGACTAAGAATAGGTGACTGTGGGCAGGCACCATTGTTTCGCCCTTTCTTCAGTGGTGCAGTTGGGCTCTACTGTAGCCTCTGGTGTCTTCACACCAAATGTTTTTAAACAAATCACATATATATTTGTTAATGGTCAGAGCCCATACAGCCACAAGCAGTCAAGATGTGAGTGAAGGAAGCGCCTAGTAGTCTGTCACCTGTCCTGATACTGGCTCTCCACTTTCGGGTGCAAAGTTAATTTCATCTGTGTGATGAACTGGTCTGGCACCAGCTGGCTTACCATGGCGAAGCCCACATCTGCCTTTTTGAGAGCTGGCCCATCATTGGTACCATCCCCAGTCACAGCCACCACCTGCCTCTGCTCACCAGTTGTGCTGTCAATGATGCCTGGAACACACAATGGGTTAGGGTAGGGTTGAAGGTATCTGCCAAAGTTTGGTATGGGCTGCTTCTGTGCTCTTTGTCACTTATGGGGTCAAGTCCTCAGGCTTTAATGGGGTAACTTCATCTCCCTACTTCCACCAAGGGCCTTTGCTCAGTAACATAGGCTGGCAAGATTTGTTAGAAGGGAAGGTCCCACATTGTGTGACCTGAATGATTGTCTCCCTGTCCCAGCCTTAGTTTCCCCATTTGTTCCAATGAAGGGCAGCTTCTATGAGCCATTATTAGTTTGATGTTTTCTAGTCATAGTCTTTAGAATCTTCCACCCTAGAATCTAAGAGCAGATGAGAACATTCAGGGATTCCAGGGACAATCACATGTTGAAGAGGGTGAACACATTTGGTTACCTTTGACCAGAGTGTGTTTGTCAGTGGGAGATGACCGGGCGAGCACCCGCAGCTTGGGCCACACCTTGTCTAGCCGCTCCTGTTCTATCTGGAGAAAATAATGGAGACATCAGAGTCTAGGCTGCAGACAGGCACTGTGGCTGGTAGTGATGGGAAGATAGAGGGATGGGAGAAGCAGCAGCCTGGGACAGAGATGCAGGGAGCTACCTCGCCTTTCTCGTTTCGAATCCTTCTGTTGAATTCCTTCCCCTCCAGGCACAGGAAGTCTTCACCTGGGTGGATGATGCCACACTTAGCTGCAATAGCCCTGGCAGTGTTGATGTTGTCTCCAGTCACCATACGGACTGTGATGCCAGCACGCTGGCATTTGCGAATGGCTTCAGGAACCTGGGAGATATAAGAATGGGTGGGGCTGGCAAGACAAGCCCATATTTTCTGTCTGGTACAGATCTGCAGAATCCCAAGTCCCAGCAAATATGGAAGTATAGTAAAGCTTATTGCTCAAGTGCAGGATCTCTGGAGTGTGGTGTGAAGGAGTTCATAGGATGGCCTGCAGTGGGCAGGGTACCCACCCAGTCCCGCATTCCACTGTCCCTGATATCTCCTTCACTGTGGCTGCTCATAGGAATGAGCAGTGACTTAGACTCAGCTATGCTGAACTCCTCCCACTCTTGTCTAGTTTGTTTTTGTTTTTCAGCATAGAACTCAACCATTTTCCTCAGGAATTAATCTTTGTCTCAGCTGTAGGTTTTATATAAAGTACTCACTAGAGGGAGTGGGATATTACTTGGGATTACAATGCATGCATTTCTTTTTAAAATAACATAGTAGGTTCTAGAACTAAGGAAGAAGAAAGAGAACCCCAAGCACAAAGCACAAAACAAGACAAGAGGGTGGGAAGCCATGAGCCCAGCCTGGGGATTGCAGCATCATAACAGTAGTGGGCACATGGGAAGGACAGTTTCCAAATGCATGGTATATGTGGCCCTTCAGGCCCTGGGGCCGCAGAAGGAACAGACCAGGCCGGATGGAATAGCATATGCACTGAGGAGGAGAAAGGCCAGCTCAGTGTTTGAACAGTCGGATGAGGAGAGGCCTAGGTCTTTGACTTCCTTGGTAGGTACCCTGTGAACAGCGGTGGGCTGGCTGCTGAACCTGAGGGGAAAGAATGTAGGAGATCTCTAGATTTGGCCTAGTCACCTGAACTAGTGAGCCTAGAGCAGGCAGGGTAGGCACAGAGGAACAGAGAAGTTTGGGGATACTCAGGATCAGGAAAGAAGTAGAGTGTGGCAAACAAGAACAGAATGGTTCCTATTGAAGGCTTTGATAGTGATCTGATAATCAAAGCCAGAACTGTTAAGTGACAGGGAAGGACATACGTTGGATAGAGTGGTAGCTCACTCACTGCCTCTCTCTGTCTCTGTCTCTCTGTCTCTCTCTCTCTGTGATGTGTCTCCTTATTTATGCTCAGTCTCAAGAACACATTCTGTTCTCTTAGGGTCTTAAGGTGCTACATAAGACCTTGAGTACAGAGAACTTCCTCTCAAGTAGGGGCGTGAAGCGCTCTGCAGTTTCATTTACCAAACTGGCTGGAAGCCGCCTTCTCTGCTGCTTCCAAGTAACCATGTTGAATCTGGAATCTGGGAACTTTGAACAGCCACCACTCCAAGGCCCACCCACACACTCAGTCTCCAAGCTCTCAGCCTCCCAGCCAGGTGGCAGGGACACCACCCCAGAGGATACCCTACCTTGTAGGAAAGACTGTTCTCTCCTTGTCTGCTCTGACCTGTTTCCTGCTTTCTCCTCTAGGCCCCTTTAGCATAGCAGGGAGCAGATGTCTGTAGAAGTTCCTAGGTCTACTAGGGTAGTCATCTGTGGGACTTCTCTAGACACAGCTCTCTTCCCCCCTCTGGTGGCCATCCTGTGCTTTCCAATGCTCAGAGAGTTTGACTAAGACTCATGGAGATTTCGCTGATCCCTTGTGCTTGCCCCAGAGACAGGACCTGATGTCTGGTCTCCCAGTAACATTATTGCTGAACTCCCTCTTAGCCACATTTTTTTTGGGAGGGGGGGAATTAGAGACAGAGATTCTTCCCTGTGTAACAGTCCTAGCTGTCCTGGAACTAGCTTTTGTAGACCCAGGCTGGTCTCAGACTCATCGAGATCTGCCTGCTTCTGCCTCCCGAGTGCTGGGATTAAAGGCGTGCGCCTCCACCACCTGGCACTCCTTCTTAGCCATTTTAAGTCACAGAGGAGCTATCCTTGTTCCCTGGATCCCTCTGTTATCACCTAAACTGAGATACATTCTTCCTGTCCTGAGCTTCAACCCTGGACCACCCCTGCCCTTCAGTATCCACTGAGGCTAGGTCCTGGTTATATCTTTCTTAACACTTGTCTATGTTTCACATATCCTGCGGTGAAAACTTCCAAAAATACTATGGTATAGCTGGCCCAGCCTAGGTCTCTTGGGCTCACTATATTTCTCACTCCATTCCCAACTGAATACAAGGATACACAGCTGACAGTGACCCATGAGCATTCTTCAGATGTGGGGAGTATTTGCTTTGGAACCAGGTGCCTTTGCTTTGTGACCTTGTATGCAAAGTTTCTCCTTCCCTGTCATACCCAAAGGTCCAGAGCAGTTCCCACAGATATGTGCTTTCAGTCTAATGGGCAGAATCAAGGTAGTCTAACATGGGGTGGATACCAGCATACAGGGCTGGGAAGATAGAGGGCCCTTTCACAACCTTTTCTTCAGGATCCACTCACAAGAATCCCCCATCTTCAAAGACCAACAAATACAAACATCACATAAAATGTGTTTGGGTCAAAGGCTTCAGTGACCTCCCAATGTCAAGACCATCAATAGGCAGACAACCTTTTTCATTCTGTGCTTGCTTCACCCATATGATCCTTGAGAACCACCCCCTCCCCCACATCTGGCTTCTATCACTGGAAGCTACTCTCAGTGACTTCATCATGCATCGGAAAATTTCTAGGATTTCTTTCCAGTCAGAACGTATGCTCTAAGTTCTCCATTCCCACAGTTACATGCTTACTTGACATCTCCATGGGTGTGCCCTTAATCTCATTCAGACACAATTAAGCCTTTGACTGACAATTGCTCACCATGTCCCCAAACCAATATCCACCCAATTCAGCTGTTTCCAGCTCCTCAGTTTCCCTCATCTCGTCCTTCAGTCCGCTGGTCCTACAGACACTCAGGATCTCCTTTTGCACCTGGTAGAAGTGGAGTGTGAGCCTTGTCCAGAGGCCAGGCAGGCCCACAGAGCTCCCATAGGTCAAGGACAAGGTCTTGGCAAGGGGATCAAAAGCACTGAGGAAGGCCCCATGGGCCTGAGGGACTCCAAGTCTCTGTTTTCCAGGCTGCTCTATCTATAAATAGGGTGGGAAGAGGTGTGACATCTTGGAAAGTGAGAAGAAAGTGACTCTCACCATGCATGTTTGTGTCCCAAGCCTATAGTGTGGAAGTTCAGGGTGAAAAAAGCCACCCTGCCACTTATAGGACAACCTTGAGCCTAGGGAATATTTATTAGAGCAGTTTCCAGAAAAGGGGCAGCTACCTCAGGTCGCACAGGATCCTCGATGCCCACGACGGCTATGCAGGTAAGCTCACCCACCACCTCATTCTCATTGTCCCAGTCGGGCTCCTGGATTGCAGAGAAGTCCCTGTAGGCAATGCAGATGGTGCGGAGGCCATCACAAGCCATAGGTTCAATGATCTTCTTCACCATGTCATCCCGGTCCCGAGGACGGAATCCTCGGAGTTCACCATTGCTGTTTAAGATGTTGGTACACCTGGCAGGGGAGGGGTGGTAGGATGAGGTGGGAACGGGGAGTGAACAAGAGGAAATAGTGCTAGTCATACTGGATTATGATGGTACTTTAACCGATGATATTCTAAAGAACAGAGGATGCAGATGTGCACAAACAGGGAGAAGGTAATGTGATCACAGGTAAGAAATAGGAGTGATGCCTTCTAAGCATCAGAATTAGGGAGAGGCAAACAAAGATCCTCCCTTCCCACCCTCAGAGAGAGCATAGCTGGCCCACACCTCAACTTTAGATTTCTGGCCACTATAATGTGAAGTAATAAATTTATGTTGGGGTGTGTGTGTGTGTGTGTATGTGTATAAATCAAAAGCCAAAACTAGGGTATTGTTCCTCAGTCACTGTCCACCTGTTGTTATTTGTTTTGTGTTAGAGACAGGGTCTCTCACTGGCCTAGACTTGCCGAGCATGGTAGGCTAACTGGTCAGAGAGCCCCAAGGATCAACCATCTCTTCTCTGCCTTCCCAGGGTTGGAATTATAAGGATTACCACACCCAGCTTTTTACATGGCTTCTGAGGATCAGACTCAGACCCTTGTGTTTTTGAGGCAAGAACTTTGCCAATTCATTTATCTCATCAGCCTAAGACTTCGTTATCTTAAGCCATCATAGGGCCATTTGTTACAGCAACCTGTGAACACTCACACCCCGGTTGGCTAAGACACCCAGGTGAGAGGTGGAAGCCTCAAGCTTATGGTAGCTCCCCTACAGACTCTCTAGGACAAGGGTGTGGAATGTAGGTGGAACCCAAAAGTAATGGACAGTCCTCTGAAACAGTGGAACAGGAACAGCATGTGGCAGCAGCTGCCTCAGCCCCAGTTCTGACAGTCTGGGAGCTTCAAAGGGGACAGGCCTAGGGAAGGCAGCTACAGCAAAGTTAGGGTTGAACTTAATGGGGCCTCATTTGGAAGGTGCCATGAGACTGGCAAAGCTGGCTATCAAGGTTGGGGGTTGACAGAGGGAAACCTAACAAAAGCCACCATAGGCTGACATCTTCCTAGGGTCATGGATTCACTCATGTAATTCTCAACACTCCCAGGAGATTCATATTTCCAGGATCCCCATATTATATGAGCAGGCTGAGCTGGCAGGACAGAGTAGTAACTTCCTTATGTCCCATAGTCAGCAAAGAGCAGAGTGGCTGGTGGTCAGCCTCAGTACCCATCAAAGGAAAAGCCCAGAAAGAGAACCAGGGCCTTTAAATGTAGCATTTCATCTTACCCTAGTAGGGAGTGCTTCAGGTGAGAGGTGGCCTTCACTATGGGCTGCAAAGGCTGACTGGGCTGTTTGGGGACAGTATTCTGAGTAAGGCAACCAAGTAGAGATGGATTTGGTGGTCAGATCTGCTGAGAGCATGGGGCAGACTGAGCCTGGGGGCAGAGAACCCTGGCGTCCTATTGGAGATTCTGTTTCCAAGGCCTTGAGAGTAGATGACAAAAGCCACGTGGGTGAGGAGGAGGGATTCAGGAAAAGAGAAAGGCCAAGAAAAAGAGGAAGTATGCAGGATGAGAAGGAGTAGAAGAAGCAGAGATGCTTCCTTCTTCTTCATTGAGATACAAGTCACAAACCATATAATTCACCCATTTAATGTATACAATTCGACAATTTTTAGTACATCTTCAGATGCACACAAACATAACCACAGTCAGCTTTAGAATATTTTTATCATTTCTAAAAGAAACCCCACTACAGATATAGTAGCACATGCCTGTTTGTCCTGAACTCGAGAAGCTAAGGCAGAAGGACTGCAACTTCGAAGCTAGCCTGAGCTATATAGAGTGGGGAGTCTGTCTCAGAAAACAAACCAAATGGGGACAGGCGAGATGGCTCACAGGGTCAAGGTGCTGGATTCCTGCCTGATGACCTGAGTTCAATCCTGGGGACCCACATGGTAGAGGGAGAGAACAGTCTCCTACAGGTTGTCTTGTGACTTCCACTTGTGTGTACATATGCATGTGTGTGTGACACACACGAATTCACACAAACAATAAATAATAAAGTAGGCACTAGAGAGATGGCTCAGCAGTTAAGAGCACTGGCTACTCTTACAGAGGATAGAGGTTTGATTCCCAACACCTACATAATTACCTGTAACTCCAGTTCTGGGGGGTCTGATGCCCCTTCTGTTTCCACAGGCACTGCATAGATGTGGTACACAGCCATACATATAGGAAAAACCTCACATACATTGAAAAAAAATAGGGGCTGGAAAGGTGGCTCAGTCGTTAAGAGTAGTAGCTGTTTGTCCAGAGGACTCTGGATCGATTCCCAGCACTCACATGGCAGCTCATAACTATTGTAACCCCAGTTCCAGGGTATCCAATGCTCCCACTGGCCTCCATGGGCACAGTACATACTTGGCATACATGTAGGCAAAACATCCATACACATAAATCAACAATAATTTAAAAATAAATAAATGTAATAAAAACTAAAGATAAGCCGGGCGGTGGTGGCGCACGCCTTTAATCCCAGCACTCGGGAGGCAGAGGCAGGTGAATCTCTGTGAGTCCGAGTCCAGCCTGGTCTACAAGAGCTAGTTCCAGGACAGGCTCAAAGCCACAGAGAAACCCTGTCTCGAAAAACTAAAAAACAAACAAACAAACAAACAAAAAACTAAAGATAACCAAGTGAGCCGAAAGCAACCCACATAAACATCAACAGCAAAAACAGACAAATTGCATTTCATCATGGTTTGAAAATACCTGTGCATCTACAGGCACTGTAAGAAGAGTGAAAAGAGCAAATTATATGTTTGATGAGGATTTAGTAGTCAGTATATAGCAAGGATTTTTAAAAACACAACAAAAGACAGACAACTCTCTAGTGTATGCTTCCAAATGTTCCTAACTCTTATTACGAGTCAATCCTAAGGTTTCCTTTACAGGATCAGGCATGGTGACAGCAATGATCCTAGTTCTAGGTACCAGTTTTCTAAATATCCCTCAGTACAGTCAAGGTGACAATCAAAGTGAATTACCAAGCATATGCCAAGAAATAAAACAGTTGGGTCACATGGTAGTGCCATGTTTAACTTCTTGAGAAACCATATAAAATATAAAAATATTTTCCAAAATGATTCTATTAGTGTGTGTGGTGTGTGTGTAGTATATGCATGTGTTTGTGTGGATGTGTGCATGTGTAAGCCAAAGGTCACCTTGGATGCCATCCTCAATTACTCTCCACCTTATTTCTTTGCATACGGTTTTTCACTGAACCTGGAGTTCATCTACTTGGCTAGAATGGCTGGCCAATGAAATCCAGTTATCTGTGTGTCTCTCTCCCTACCACTATTGCCCCTTCCCTTCTCTCCAAGGACCAAGTTACATACCCACCTTTTTTCTTCTTGTTTTTTTGTTTGTTTTGAAGACAGGGTTTCTCTGTGTAACAGCCTTGTCTGTCCTGACACTCTCTCTGTAGACCAGGCTGGCTTCAGAACTCAGAGATCCACCTGCCTCTGCCTCCCAAGTGCTGGGATTAAAGGTGTGTGCCACCACCTGGCTTTTTTTGCTTGGTGTGGCAAGCTCTTTAACAACTGAGTTACCTCCCCAGGCATGGCAATAATACTATTTTATGTTGCCACCAGCAACATAGAAATATCCTAAAATCTCCTCATCCTTACTAGTATTTAAGAAATGTAAATTGTAAGCAGAGTTTAATAGGTAATTCTGTTGGGAACTCAGAGGACTAGAATGCTGGTAGGGATGCAAACAGTAAAGCCTGTGCTTGAAAGCTTTCAGATGAGAACAAGGATTGATAACTGGACTGGAAACCATTTGTATTATGCTATGGAAAAGATCTTGTGTACACTTTCGTCCATGCCCTCACACTCAGTGTGAGGTTAAATGTAAAGGAGGGTAGACTAATTAATCTGGCAGAGGAAATTTCAAGCATCCGAGCATTAAGTCTGTGGTTGTATTTTTTTTAAAAAGCCTAATTTAATGTGATTAGAGTAAGAAGGAAGAGAGGCCTGGTGAGATGGTTCATCAGGTGCAGGCATTTGCCTTCAGGCATGATGACTTCCTTTGATCTCCAGGACCCACATTGTGGAAGGAGAGAACTAATTCTCACATTTGTCTTCTGGTCTCCACATATTGTGTGTGTGAGTAAACACACACACACACACACACACACACACACACACACACACACACACACACACACACACACCAAACAAACAAATGTAATTTTAAGTTTTTAAAACAAGACTTGCAGTTTTATCCAGAGAAGATGTGCTATAACGTTCCAGGCAAGAGGATGTTGCTGACGTGGTAGTGCCACTTCAAAGGGGCAAGCATTACCCTGATACTATAGGAACGATGTCTGGACAGAATCTCAGAAATTAGCAAGGCCACAGCCACCACAGTTCAGGGATGTATAAATACTAATCGCTTTTAAAGACTTTCTAGGCAGAGTCTTCTGAGGAGACAGCTCTAGGATGTCCTGCTTGTCCTACTCATTCACCCAGGAAGAAACCCAGAAGTCACTGCAGCCAAGGTTCAAGTGGGTCCAGATGTAGCTCAAACTAATGGGAGGCCTTGGCATCTCCCATGTGGTGATTTTGCAGAGGTTCAGAATGCAAGAGTTGCAGAGTTGTGAATGTTTCCACCTAGATTTTAAAGGAAAGTCTGGGTAGCCAGGAGATAGATGTGTGGTTGTGTCAGGATCCCTCTAGGCAGTGCACACAGCTGTGAGTGCGAGGCTGAAGCTACAGTAGAGATTTCAGGAAGTTACAGATTCTCAGACTATGTAACTCCTGCTGAAGAAAGCTGTAGGAAATAGGAAATCCATCTGGAGAAAGAGAGAGAGAGAGAGAGAGAGAGAGAGAGAGAGAGAGAGAGAGAGAGAGAGAGAGAACCAGAGAGGTAGGGCAGCCTAAGGCCTTTGTAGCTCATATCACATCACCACATGGCTCAGATGCTACTGGACATGGAGCCACAAGTTTTCATTTTCTGTTTTGCTTTGGTTCAATCTGCACTCACTATGCTTCCTTCCATTCCTGCCTTTTTGAATGGGAATATTGACTCTGTGCCATTGTATGTTAAAATAATTTGTTGTTTGAATTTTATAGGGACTCGATACTAAGTGTGAATGAGACTTTGAACTTAGACTTTTGGAACAGTTAAGACATCAAGGAATCTTGGGAGTGGACAGTTTGAAGGGCAGGGATGGAATGCTACACTGACTGTATAATGTCCTCCAAAGGGTCTATGTGTTAAATGTTTGATCTCCACTTTCATGCTGTTGGGAGGTGGTACAACCTTTAACATGGGGGCATTTTGGGAAAATTTTAGGTCATTGGGGGATCTTCATTGCTCTTGAAGAGATTTGTGGTACTGTGGTCTCTTCCTCTTCCTTGTTCTTATCCTAGCCTTTTGCTTCACCATATACTCCTTGCCATGGTGGTTCATCCTGTCATAGCTCCATAGGAAGTGGGGACAACTGACCATGGACTGAACTTTTAAAATTATAATTCTAAATAAATCTTTTATGAGTTGATTTTTCTCCTTTTTTGGTGGTGGTTGGAGGAGAGGGCCTCTATATGTTGCTCATGTTGGCCTCAAACTCCTAGATTCAAGACATCTTCCTGACTCATCATGTGATGCAGCTAGAACAAGTATTCTGACACAGTGCATACCCCAAAGGGTTGAGAATGTGTGTTCAAACTCATACCTGTACTTGAATGACAAGAGCCCAAATGTAGAGAGAATCTGGGTGTCTGACAATAGATGAATGGCTGAACCAAATGTGTTGTCATCCATACAATGGAAGGTTGCTCAGCCTTCAAATGGGAGTGAAGTTCTGATCAAGGAACTTTGAGGACATTATGAACTATGATGGAAGCTAGACACAAAAGCTACAAAGTACAGAATTCCATTTTTATGAAGTCTCTGGTATAGGTGAAACCACAAGGACAGGCCAGAACTTTTCAGAGGTAGAGAGGGGGCAGAAAAATCTCCTTAACGGGGCCTAGTGTTTCTTTTGGGGGTAATGGAGATCTTTTGGAGTTCCATAGTGGTGATAGTGATGTGGGATTCCCATCTGTATGCTGTAAATATGTTTTATTGCCATTGGTTAATAAAAAAGCTGCTTTCAGCCAATGGCTTGAGTAAAGCCAGGTCGGAAATTCGAACAGGGATAGAGAGAGAGAGTGGGCAGAGTCAAGGAGATGCCATGTAGCTGCCAAAGGAGACAGATGCCGGAACTTTACCAGTAGGCCACAACCTCATGGTAAAATATAAAATAATAGAAATGGGTTAATTTAAGAAGTAAGAGTAGCTAGAAATACGCTTAAGCTATTGGCCAAACAATATTGCAATTAATATAGTTTCTGTGTGATTATTTCAGGTCTGGGTGGCTGGGAACAAGTGAACTCCATTCTCCTACAGAATGGTGCCCAATGAACATTTGGGGCTGATGCCCACCTCCCACTTCAGGTCTGGATGCTTGTGTGCCCACTCAGGGTCTGGAGGAAAGTAGTTGAGACCATGCTTGTTGCTCGCAACTTCCAACCTTGGTAGGCAGTGGGGTCAGGTCTGCTAGGAGTGCATAGGCAGGAGAGCATGGTGGGTTCCTGATGCCATACACAGAGATATTTCCAGGCAGTGCAGTGTGCTGCATGGCAGATTTAGTTTTTAGTCAGATAAGAAGGGTTTATGTGCTACATGCTCCTTCTCAGACTAAAGAAGGTGAGACAGTCCTTTAGGGTTTCTACTTCATGAAAGTGTCTGCCAGACATTCTGCAGGACACAGAAGAAAGTGACTGACAAACTGCCAATACAGGCAGAACTGTCTTTGAGATTTCCTGCTTCCTGGAAAAGTTTGCCAGATACTATGGACCTGTAGGCTGAAGATGGATGCCCCAAAAGTACAGAAGAACTTTGGGTGACTGTCCAGGCAGTGAGATGTCTCTGTCATTTCTAGAGTTTTGGAAGTTGCTTACAATGCACTTCCTGTTTACTTAGGTAATATCATATACTTCTAGAGTTTTGATGGAGTTGAAGAAATATAGTCATAATTATAAAAGATAGATTAGATATAAAACTTTAGATTCACAAAGATAGGATAAATGATAGAGTATTTTCCTTAATTTGTTAAATGTAAATGGACTAAATATTGTAACTGTAATTCTTACTTGATACCTGTTTTGTTATATGTAATTTTACTATGTTAAAGTTAAAACCTTCCTTTTTATTTAGACAGAAAAGGGGAGTTGATGTATGCTGTAAATATGTTTTATTGCCACTGGATAATAAAAAAAACTGCTTTCAGCCAATGGCTTCACAGAGTAAAGCCAGGTGGGAAATCCAAACAGGGATATAGAAAGTAGGTGGAGTCAAGGAGATGCCATGTAGCCACCGAAGGACACAGGTGCCAGAACTTTACCAGTAGGCCTCAACCTTGTGGTAAAATATAAAATAATAGAAACGGGTTAATTTAAGATGTAAGAGCTAGCTAGAAATATACTTAAGCTATTGGCCAAACAGTATTGCAATTAATATAGCCTCTATGTGATTATTTCGGGTCTGGGTGTCTGGGAACAAATGAACAGCCTCTGCCTACAGGTGATGACTGCAAACATTAGGAATATACTTAATGCTACTGAACTGTATACTTTAAAGTGGCTAACGTGGTCAATATTGTGTTAGATCTACTTTATCATAAGAATAAAACAAGAAATTTTGTACTCTTTTAGCTAGCGTTCAGCTGCCCAGCCCCTGGCTTCTTCCTGTTACCCACTCACTTTTTGAGCAGGATCTCTGAGGCTCCCTTGCTGAAGAGGCGGAAGCCACCATCAGGCATGCGGATAACTGTGCTCATGGACTTGCGGACTGAGTTGAAGGTGTACACTTTGTAAAGCTTATCTTCTGGAATCTGCTCCCGTACAGGTTGGAAGTCTCGTTTCAGGTCCAGGATGAAGCCCAACAGAGCACACTCTGTTTTGTTGCCCACTTGGCGTGGGAGAGCGCCTTCCTTCTCTGGAGGCTGTAGGAAAGGACAGTCAGCTTGGCATCAGGGCCCAGAGTACCCTCTGTTCCATCCCCAAAGCCTAGGTTCCCATTTGGCTTTGACTATCATGTAGCTAGGAGGCAGAGGCCATGACTTGACTGCAAGGTGGCCCTTTCTAGGTAGGTTTTCCATCATTTAGCATGCTTTGAAAGGACTTCTAGAACAACCCACCCCACTCAGTATCAAGAGTACTCTGTAATGCCAAAGACAGGGACAAAGGCAACCAGCACCCTAAAGGTTCCTCTTGAAAGTTCGTAGATTTTCTTGTTTTGTTGAGATGGGGGTCTGTCACTAACCTGGAACCCCTGATATCTGCCTGTCTCTGCATCCCCAGTGCTGGAAGTACAAGCAGGCTTCTGCCTAGCTTTTTTTTTAAAACATAGGTTCTGGTAAGTGAATTCAAGTCTTCATGCTTGTAAGGCAAGCAATTTACTGACTGGTATATCTCCTTAATCTTGGTTTTTGCATTTCTGTTGTGGAATAATCTTTTTGTATACTATGAAGATGTGTGACTCTGATTGATTTAATAAGAAAACTGAATGGCCAATAGTTAGGCAGGATTTCTGGGCAGAAAGGATTCTGGGAAGAAGAAGGCAGAGATGCCAGGGATGCAGAACCAGCAGGATGAGCACTACAGAGAAGGGGTAATAAAGTCATGAGTCAGAAAGTAAATTAATAGAAATGGGTTAATTTAAGTTGTAAGAGCTAGTTAGAAACAAGCTTAAGCTATCAGCTGAGCTTTCATAATTAATAATGAATCTTCATGCCATTATCGGGGAGCCAATGGTCCTGATGAAAAAGTTCATCTACACTTTTCTCCCCTGTTCTGTGTTTCTTTTTATAGTATGAGGGGGCAAACCATTTTGGGCAAACTTCATGTACACTAGGCAAAATTTACCAATACCACTTAGTTACTTTCTCTGCACCCCAAGATTTATAAGTAAGCCTAGTGAGTCTCTTAGAGAAGTTCATGCCGCGCACCAGTCCTGCCCCCTTCTCTCATCTGCCCTCCTAGCCTTGCTTACTAGTATTTTGGTGGTGTAGGCACTGTTGATGGAGATGGCATGAACCAGAAGGTCAAGGATCTTGGGGGTCAGGGCGCTGGGAGCTGGAATCTCTTTGTAGTGGGTGTCTCCTAGGTAGGACTGGACCACGGTCATGCGGTTGGTGGTAAGTGTGCCTGTCTTGTCAGAACAGATGGCTGTGGCATTGCCCATGGTCTCACAGGCATCCAGGTGGCGTACCAGGTTGTTGTCCTTCATCATTTTCTGGAAAGAGCAAAGATGGAGTGGGGGGGTACTTAGCTGTTTACTCATAAGGATAAAGGCAATGTGAGTGATACTAACAGTCCATTTGGTGACCTTGGTCATCTCTGGGATGGGTGGTAATCAAACTGAGAGAGTAAGATGCAAGGGCTGCCATCAGATGGGGAACAGTGAGCTTCTAAGAAGCTACTCTCTGCATGACTGACTTGGAAGCTTTCTGCCAGAGCTCCCTCTTCAATTGGCTCCTACATCTGTGCTCCTCTACACTCCCCTGGTTCTTCTTTACTCTCCAACTGCTTTCCAGTGGCCCCAAACCTTTTCTGAGGCTCTGCCTCTCTGTCTCTGTCTCTACAAGCAGCACTAGTTCTTTTTGTCTTGGCTCCTCTGAATCTCCCTGTCAGTGTTCTACACATCCAAGGCCACGTCTCTCAACATCAGCTTGTTTTCTAGCTCCCTTCACTGTGCCCAAGGGATGGGCGGGCACAGTGGGACTGTCTGTTAGGATGCATTATTGAAGTCCATCTCAGCCAGGGCCCTTCCTTCCTTCTTTAGCATCCCCAGCCTTCTTTAGTCCCCACTACACTTAAGGTGCTTTGATGACATCCCACTCTAGTTTTGTGGTCTGTGTGATGGAATTAATTGTAAGTATTAGTACTATTACCTTGACAGAGTAAGCCAAAGAGATAGTGACAGCAAGAGGCAGGCCCTCAGGGACAGCCACAACCAGCACAGTGACTCCGATAATGAAGAACTTCACAAAGTACTGCACATAGACAGGTGTGCACTCTGCCAGCCACACCCGACCATCCACGACGAAGGTCTCAATCACAAAGTAGAGGACCAGGATGATGACAGTAATGGCAGACATCACCAACCCTTTCCAGCCATGATGGAGAGAGGCCACAAGAGGTGAGAGGAGAGAAGGAAGAAAAGTTGAGGGCAATGTAGTCATGGCTGGCCTGAGCCCCGTCAGGGCCATTGTCAGGGCTTGATGGATTTGGGTTACCTTTTGGGATAAACAGCTTGAAGGATGACTCCATGAAGTGAGAGGTCCTAGGGTATGGCCTTTGCTCTAGTTCCCCAGGACAGTGTGGGGTAAAGAACAGAAAGCTAAGGGTATGAAAGGTACATCTGTGAGGTACTAGCCACCTTCATATTATGGGGCTCTGTTGACTATGATGTGGCCAGAAACCTTGAATCAGGGGATCTGCTAGGTAATACATGAGTGTGTGGCTTAGGCCTTATTGGGGTGGAGGGTGCTGAGCCAGAACTTGGCAGTCATGGTTGGCTCTGGTCTGCACCTCTGGCCCAACAGTATATGATATTCTTCTGGAATACTATCCATTTCTCTGTACACGAACTTTCCTAGGGCCAGGACAATATTCTGTCTTTTGCACTCACAGCATCTGGAAGTCATACTACTTCCAGGAGCCTAGTGTCCCCCAGGCTCCTGGAATGCTGTCTCTGGCTTGAACATACCTGCTTTCCCAATCTGCACAGCCAGTTTTGTGAGCTTCCCTTGCAGAACTGACTTCTCCTTCTTGGGTACGTTGGCTTTCTTCTTTTCTCGGTCCTCCATTTCCCCACCCTCGGCACTCTTCAGGGGCTGCATTTCCATGGCAACAGCCCCATCCTGCTTCTTAGCTGTACATAGAGGAAACCCTTGGCTGAAGTTAGGGCCTATCAAGGGTAAAGGGGCTACAGAGGATTATCACAAGGAAAGACATGTCTCATCATATGGGATTCAATGGAGCACTTTTAACTTCAAGTTTTGCAAAGGGAATCTGTAGGCTTCTGTTGCATCCCAAGCCCAGGCCCTCCTGAGGTAGGCAGGCAGTTGCAGCATTGTCCTAGGTGGGACAGAGAGATGGTTCTTTTATGGGAAGGGTGGACAGACACTAGCATAAGGAACTTGTGACAGACAAGGTGGTCAGTCCAGTAATGTCCCAAAGCTCAATACCTGAAAGAAGTCCTGTGGTTGGTCCAAGGAATGTTCTGGAACCCAACTCTGACTCATTTGCCCACAAATATCCAAGATATTCCTACTTTCCCCTCAAGAACACTAAGGGGCCCTGGTGTATGCTGCTCTTAGCCTAGGCAACCCTGCCCAGCTCGCCTCTTCCCATGGGCTCTGTGGGCAAGCCTTTTCTGTTCCTCCTGATATTTCCCTACCTCCCTCTTAGATCACGTGGCTCCACTCCTCCTTTATAGGCCCCTTAGTTTTCATTCTTGCTGCCTTTGTGATGGTGACATGGATTCTTCATCTCTCTCTTTGCCAAGTTTTACACAGTCCTTGGGCTCGGGACTCTCCAGCTACATTGCCAAAAATAACCATGTCCACTCCACCTGCTTCCTCCACTCTTCCTAAGGAAGGGGCTGCCTGACCTAGCAGTTGTGGGGGTGTCCCCCATTTTGTCTTTGTCTTTTCTTCTCTCTCTCTCTCTCTCTCTCTCTCTCTCTCTCTTTCTCTCTCCCCCTCTCTCCCTCCTCCCTCCCTCCCTCCCTCCTCTCTCCCTCCCTCCCTCCCTTCCTTCCTTTCTTTTTTAGTTTTCAAGACAGAGTTTCTCTGTGTAACAGTTCTGGCTGTCCTGGAACTAGCTCTGTAGAGCAGGCTGGCCTCTGTCTCCCAAGTGTTGGAATTAAAGGTGTGCGCCACCGCCACCCAGCTAAAGGTGACCATGGCTATCGTAGCACAACTCTACACTTTTTTGTTTGTTTTATTTTTCTTTTTTTGAGACAGGGTTTCTCTGTAGCTTTGGAGCCTGTCTTGGAACTCACTCTGTAGACCAGGCTGGCTTTAAACTCACAGAGATCTGCCTGCCTCAGCCTCTCAAGCGCTGGATTAAAGGTGTGCACTGCCACCACCCGGCTTCAGTTTGTCTTCCTCTTATTCTGTATCCCTTCACCTCACCTGGCAGTTCGAAACTACTTACCATAGCTCTTTCCTCCTAGCAGCCTTCAGGACATGCCAGATCCTGTCTAGCTGGGTCACTCTAGCCTTGAGTCCCTACCTACTGTTATCCCACCAAGCAAGGGCCAGAGCCAGATGCCTCCTGTCCTCAAAGCCCTATCTCAGTTATCTTCCAGGCTTTAGCTAACTCCTCTTACCTGGGAAACTCATAGGACTGTCACCTAGGGATTTTGACAAGTTACCCTCTCTATGCCTCAGTTTCCTTATCTGGCCAAAGTGGTCTCAGGTTTCCATGGGTAATTCTCATACATGGACAAGTTCAAGCCATGCTGATGGCCTTGGCACTGACCAGTTGTTTTCCAGGTGGCTCATCTAGGCTTCATGGAAGCAGTGTCTGGTAGAAACTGGAGCATCCTCCAAGGGTGTCCCCTTCACTGCCCAACCAGGATGGAACTTTGGGGCCCACTCACCTGTCTCTAGGTGCTGTTTCTTCCTTAGCAGTAGGTGGTCCCTCCCCATTCCCCCTCTCTCCCTCCTTCCCACAAGCTCCTCAGCAGCCCTGAGCCATGCATGCACGTTACCTCTGGTTTGGCTACTGTCCATCGCCCCATCCTGCTGCTTGCCTACAATGGAAGAGGAATGACAGACACGGAGAGACTTGAGAACATCCATGTGGTCATGACATACACAGAAGCACAGGAGAGTAGGAAGAACTTGGGCACATATAGCAGTTTGTAGCTACATGGGGTAGAGGAGGGAAAGGAAAGGCCTGATTGCTGCTAGCCATGACCTTGCCTATGGATGGGCTTTCTTGATGTCATATACTTTCCAGGAGCGAGCTGTCAGCACCTCCCAGAACATGTTAACTGCATATACTCTGGGCTTCCTGGGCCAAGCTCCTACCCAGTGTTTCCCACTGGGCCTTGACCTCAGCTCCACAGTGAGTCTCTAAAGCCAGTCCTTGGTGGCTTCTGGGTCAGGTGAAGTAGCTGTTGACAGTTTCTGGAAGGCCTGCTGCCTTAAGGTGTGTACTCCCCTTAGATATCTGATCTTTCAGACCCAACAGGAGGTAACTCCCAAGCCCTGAACCAACCCAGCCCCTCTACTCTTCTCTGAGGCTACTACTAGATGTGTGTCCTTTAAAGGGATAGGGTTCTGTCTGTTTCAGGGCCCTGGTGGGCACATCCAAACTGTAGGTCCAGAGCCACTGTGCAAAGGAGGTCCAAGTCTTGAGCACCTAGCAGCACTAGGGAGAAGGTGCAAATACTAGATTCCAGGTGGCTTTGTCTGAAGCCTCAGGTTGGGTACAGCCCATAGTGCCAGCCACTCTTTCTGAGGGCTGCACAGCTCAGGTGGCAGTTAGAGGAGTTTATCTGGGAGCCACATCTTCACTGGTCCCCATTTAGGGAGGAATCTGCCAGCACAGGATCAGTTTCTACCCAGTAGCTCATGTCACTGGGGAATCAAAAGACAGACAGAGTATTGGGTAGCTTCTAGGCAATGGAACCACAGTCTGGGGTCCCAAGAATGAGAGAGACATCTCCAACCGTAAGTAGAGCATATATTGGACCCTCTTTGTTCAGGGCCCCTGTGTGGGTTAGGGGTAGTTTAGAGGTGAAAGAGACTTCTTTTATTTGTTTGTTTGTGTGTGTGCGTGTGTGTGCATGCATGTGTGCGTACATGCATGTGCCTATGTCTCTTTTATTTGTGTGTGTGCCCATGCCAATGGAGGCCAGGAAAGGACATTTGGGGCCTCTGGAGCTGGAGTTACAGGGGGTTGCTGGGAAGCAAAGTGAACATGACTAGAGGAGGTAGCCTGGGGTAAAGCAGAGCACAGGAGGGAGGGACTCTGGGAGAAAAGGGTATATAGGAGTCATGATAAGAGACAAGAATAGAATGGAAGGGTGGCAGGTTGACAGGGAACAGCTTCAGAGCATGCTCAGTGGGTTGACAGAACCACAGGAGTAAGTGAGACAGTAGAAGATGAGGGCACTGGCCAAGATAGATGCTATTCCTCAGAGCCCCTTGGGGTACTTCTTTAGGAAGCTGGCCCACTCCAGTTCCCTAAGCCTCACAGCCAAGCAGTATTGGAGCAGTGCATGCAGCTTGTCTTGGAGGGTCTGGATGAAGAAGATCAAGTTCAATGAGGGGGGAGTGACCTAGGACCAAGCTGTGAAGACTGTCTAAGAGATAGAACAGGAGGCCAGGAGCTTGGAAAGGAGCCACCAGGGACACCAGGAAAGTGCAGGTGATGGCAGTTCAGGAGAGAGACCATTGGCTTCAAGGGGAGGAAGTGGATTTCCTAAAGGGACTTATGTGGAAGGCGTTTCCTGTCAACCAAACAGAGCCAAGAAGACACTAGGTAAGGTCATCCAGCCTGGGGACTCAAACTAACCTATCATTTGTCTGTGTATTCCTGGAGCACACATTAAAGTTGTGGGATGACACTGGGAGGGGCTCAGTGGAGATTGGGGACTTGGTGCAGGTGGCAGAAGGCCTGGCCTGTCAACATTAGGGAGGTGCCCATACAAGGAGGCACAGGACCAGACTGCCAGGGAACAAGGATAATAGAAGCTTCTCAGTGATGGTAGCCCTGCCAGATCATGTCTCCAGGCTCCCAGGGACAGGGGACCTCAAGAAGTAGCCTAAGGCCAAGACTATTAACTTGTCCTTTCTCATGCTGGTCTGTCCCTGTATAGTCTAAAACTGATTGCTGTGGCTCTCGGTCCTCTAAGATGGGCAGCATGCATCTGGCAGTGTCTGCTCTGTAGTCACCTGGGGCTGTGGAAAGGAACTGAGGGCAGATTGCTCACCAGAGCTAACGTGTGTGCCCGACTCACAGAGGGCAGGGCCTGATAAGGGGAAGCTCTGGAACTCCATGGTTTTGGGTGCCATGGCTGGAAGGGGCGGTATAGTAGCTTTCTGCTAGGGATCCCAGGGTCATAAGGAAGCTGGACTCTCCAAAATCCTCTGTTTCTATCCATTGCTATCCTCAGAGACAGGGATACCACTTGCTAAAGAGCCTACCCTGTCCACCTCCATCCAGCATCCCCTGGCCCTGGCTGTCATTTTGAGACCTATTCCTATCTGCACAGAAGACTTCCACTTTGGATTTTGTGACCACCCCCGAATCTTCCTTATGGAAGTTGAGTACTTTGAGGGTGGGCTTGAAGATCCCAGCAGTATCTTTCAAAGTTGAGATAAGAGGCCACATTTCTGTGAGCACACTTTACCCCAGGGACAGATGTACCAAAGCCATCATAGAATAGCCATCTAAGGAAAGCTGCCCCCCACACAAGGGTCATTGACCTGCTGACTCTTAGGAAAAATACCAGAAGGATCCTCAAGAAGAATTAGAAGAAGGTGGTGGCTTCCCACCCATCTCCCTGGAGCCAGGATTGGCCAGCAGGTAGATGAAGAAGCAAGAACATTAACATAGAAGGAAGCTGTCTCATCATCTCTGGACACTGGAATCATGGCTGCCTTACCTTTCTTGTCTTTCTTCTCCTCCTCCTCTCCACCAGCTCCAAGCAATGTAAAGATGATGCCTGTCTGGGAGTTCACGCCAACAGCTGTTACCACCATTCTTCCAGAACCTTCCATGACATGAGTGCCTGTCACAGAAACACAGAGGAACTAAGACAGATTTCCACCACCTGGTAGGACACACTCAGCACCCATACATAGGCTGGCTCTTAGGGTTTCCCTGAGGCACGTACTTCTCTTGCAGAAGTCACTGCAGCTAAAGCTGTTGACCCCTCCATCTAGACTGCAACCTGTTTATAGGCTTGCGGTAGTGGGAATGAGCCAAAGTACCACAGACTGGCAGGCCTTTGTCAGAAGCACAGTCTGAGCCATCACGGGGCCCACCAGGGGACCTCTGGTTTTCCTGTTCAGTTTCATATTACATTTCCCATTAAGATAAAAGTGTGCTGAATGAGAACCTTCTAGAAAAGGAACAAAACACACATGGGGTCATCTTCAGAGTCTATATGTGAATGGAGCACACTATTGGCCCCAGAAAGCCCTCCCCTTGGGATGTCCTATTCATGATATCAAAGGCCCTCTTGAGCAGTGGAGTATCATTTCTTTGTCCTGTGGCTGTAGCCACACCCCCAGGCCTCCAGTGACCTGCTCTGGCATGGCAGCGGGTAGCATTCTCAGAAGGGCTATCCAGGGAGGTCCTAGTTAAGGCAAGTCCAGCAGGATGGCTTGCCTAGGGACGCTGGGGCCAGGTTTTCAAGAGACCTTACACTGGGCTGGTCGAGAAGGTAACCCTTACCTGAGAGCAGCATAGGGTCTTTGTCTGCCGACTTGAGCACATGGTCCGACTCGCCGGTCAGGGAGCTCTCATCGATCTTGAGGTCATTGCCTTGGATTAGCACACCATCGGCAGGCAGAAGGTCTCCTATAGGCCAGCCCAGGCCAGAACCGAAGGCTATGGGTCCATGGGACCTCCCCACCCTTTCCTTTTCCTGCCTTTCTCAGAGGAGGTCCTATCATCTGGGAAAGAACTGGGGGGTCTCTCTTCTTCCAGCCTCCTCTTTTGTGGGGGGATCATCCACATCTATCCACGTTGTCCAGCTCTCAAGGAACAGGGACAACACTTGTATCCTCTAGTAGTAGAAGAATGCCTCTCCAGAGGCTGAGGCCAGCTTGCTTCCTGTGGGCACTGTTGTATCTCAAATTCCTTTTCTGCCCCTAATCACACCCCCTATGCTCCAATTCCATGCCCCTGTGGGTGGAAACACACAGACTACTGGGGAGACAGTCTAAGCTGGGGAGGTTCCTCTGGCTCACCCTTCTTAGAAATGGCATTCAGGCTTCCTTGGCAGGGTAGAAGAAGATGGGTACACTTACCATATTTGACCTGGGCAATGTCCCCCACCACCAGTGCTGCCACAGGGACCTGGAGGAGCTGTCCATTTCGGATGACAGTAAACTTCTGCTCCTGCTCAATACGGCTCTGAAGACCTCGGAACTGCTTTTCCTTGCTCCAGTCATTGAAGGCCGTGACCAGCACCACACAGATGACAGAGAGTAGGATGGCAGCCCCTTCGATCCAACCAGCCTCAGCCTCTCCCTCGTCCTCTGCCCCACCAGATACATTCCCACAGGCTGTGTCCAGGGATGGAGGAGAACATGAAGGAGAGGTAAAGTCATGGGAACCAAGAGCTGGGACCCCTCTTTCTAGCCCAGAGCCTTGCCCCTCACCTTCACTTTCCTCTCCAGGTGGTGCATAGAAGGAGAGGCCCAGGGAGACGATGGCAGCCACCTCCAGGATGATGAGAGTCACGTCCTGCAGGGCTTCCCATACCAATTGCAGGAAGGTCTTGGGCTGCTTGGGAGGGATGAAGTTCTGCCCATAGATCTGCCTGCGTTTCTCTAAGTCATTGGTGTTGTCTGCCAGGCCTACACAGTATGCCGGGAAAATGACAGAAGCACAGAAGAAGATGGCACAGGCTAGCCCTTGGTACCATAAGCATCTCTGACTAAGCTGCTGCTGCTGCAGCAAGAGTGACCCTTGTAGCTCTCTGGCTAAAGCCTGCCTCTCTGGAACTCCAGAGTGGATGCTTAGAGAAGGCAGAGTGGTACAGGCCAAGTACTACAAGCCTTTCTGCAGGCACAGAACTAAGCATAGGGGACCAAGCACAGCCCTCACAGTGAGTACCCAGCCTGAGGAAGAGATGGTAACCCAGGAAAAGGGGCTATCATTTTCCTGATGCACTAATAAGACAGCAGGTCTAGGGAAGGAGGTCTTAGGACTATGGATGTCTCAATTGCTGAAAGACTAGCCCACACTATGTACCTTCCATGTCTGCTGTCACTTCCATGTCAAAGTTATCTTTGAGGGATGCTTGCAGAGAAGCGATAACACCCAACAAAGGAAAGGGCAGGAGGATGTTATGTGGCCAAGGGTAGTTGAGATAGGAGCAGAACAGAGCACCTATTGGCTCTTTGGGTTGAGGGTGGGTAGAGAGGTGAATCAATATCTAAGTGGCTTCAGCGGATTCGTGGGGAGGTTACCAATCAAGGGGATCCAGGTACTATTAGCCCAGTTTTACCCAAGTGCCAAATAATTGGCCAGGGCCCTATCTAGAGGGATCGGACACAGTTATCTGTCTCCTAACATTTAGATTCCATGTCTCCTTGAGAGTGCTGGTCACTAGGCCCCATACAGGCATGAAAGATGGGACTGTGGTTGAGACTCTGGCACCTTGAAAGTGAGGCAGCCTTTGGACCTTGGCCACCCTACCCTATGGCCTACCTTTTCCAAAGACATGCAGGGCTACCCAGCCTGATCTGCAAAGGGGACAAGGCACAGGGGAACCAGGGACATGGGTATATCCAGAAGCATAGCTGTTGAGGAAGATAGAACAATGTCTTCTGGAGATGGATGGAGGCCTACTTTCTAGAAGTTTCCCAGGGAAGGCTCAGAGAGAATGAGTGTGAGAGCAAGTTCTTAGGTACAGAGACCTACATAAGGTCTTATGAAGAGGGAGGCTTGGGAAGTCCTTCAAGGTGGAAGTATGGGGCCTGCAGGAAGAAACGAAGGCAGAGGTTTAAGGCTTCTCATAGCTAGCTGTTGCCTGGGGAACCGATCCTCTAGGTAGTACAGGGAGCATGTTCTGCAGTGGGGGAGGGGAGACTCTATTTACCAGCACCAGGAAAGGACAACAGAGTTCCACAAGGCCAAGATACCATGACACAGAGTTGAAGAGAGGATGACCCAAGGTCTGGTGCCCACAGTGCCCAGGAAGTGTCCAGGCACGTGGCTCCCATATACCTAACACCTTCTTGGGATGGAAAGGGAAGCTCCTCTCAGGCCTAACATGGGACACTTCAATCACTGTAGGGTCCAGGGGCAGAGAAGTCCTTAACTCATTCATGTAACCTCCATGTAGATCTCAGACAAGTGAGAAATTGCCACAGCCTTACCCTTAGCTGGCAAACTTCTCTGCAGGCTGATCCAGCCCCTCCTTAGGTTCACCCAGGCCTCCAGTGCTACACCCCAAAGGGACCAGCTCCACATTGACACCCAGTACATGGGTGGTAGGTTGAAGTTCCCACCAGAGTCATTGGCATGGCTTCTACCACCTGCTGAAGGAGCTGAGTGGTGATCAAAAGAGCCATCCGGTCCATGGAGCATGCACAGCAGGCAGAGTTTAGGAAAGCAATAAGACTCAGGCCCAGAGCGCTCATCAATAAGGAAGCGCTGACAGTGGGCCTTCTCAGAGGAGCAGGGCGGAGCTTGAATGAAGTGGAAGGACTGACAAGAGCAAAAGTTGCAAGCAGCACAGCCTTGGCACGTCCATAGCATCCAGCCACAGTGTCCTTCCCACCCAGAAGGGCTGCAGCTGTCCCTGCCTTTCTCTCCCTGCCCTCGTTGAGCCTGGGCTGGGCTGGCATCTCAGATTTCTACTAGGGCCAAAGACCTCTTTCTGAAGTCCCACAGCTTTCCTAGTAAGGTGTTAGGTAGAAAGGCTGGGCCTCCTCAGCTTGCTCCCTACCCCCACCACAGCTTTCCCAGTAGGGTGTCTGGGAGACCTCAGTCTTTCCCCCAGATTGAGCCTTTTCGCCTTCAACTGCAGGAGCTATGAAAGACACAACATTACAAGGGGTGCACCAGAACTCTAAGCGCCTAGACACTTAGGGTCTACACTGCCCTTGGCCTGGAACCCCAGAGAGGGGAAGTGATCCATTTTAGCTTCTAGAAAGCCTGAGACCTATGGCACCATGTGACTCTGCTTCCTGATTGTCCTGCTTCACATGTCCAGACTATTTCCAAAGCCAGTGAGGCCCTTAGTCCCTTTCCCCCAGAAACTCACTCCTTCCCCTCCTCTGCCTTGTCCTTGGATTGTCCTTGCTACTGCAGCAATTCCCCTCCTATCCTCTGCCTGAGACTAGCACTTGCCTTCAGATTAACCCTGAAGCCTTGCCTTTCTGTAGGGTTGGGGGTCCCAACAGCTGTCACAACTGCCATGGTACCATTGCTTATGGGTGTGGTAGAGAAGGCAGCTGTGGTCCTTCTGGTTTCAAGCATGTGCCCACCTAGTAGGTCCAACATATGGGGACAGAGGCTGGGTGGTTGGCATGGACACAGATGGGCTGTTTGCCCAAAGCAGAGGCCAGATGCCATCAGAATTGGATTAGGACCACATTGTGTCGGCTCTCAGCTACTCTGTCCCCTCCTTCTTTTGACTGTTGGTGGAGAGCAGATAAGACAGGGGCAGGGTGCAGAGCCTCCTAACTAGCCTACCCGGAGGTTCCTGACCAGCAGGCAGACCCTTTTTCAGGATGGGTTCTAGAATCCTTCTGAATCTCTGCAGAGGTAATAACTGCCAAAGTCCCCTCCACCAACAAGCCACATACCTACCTGGTCCGCTTTTCCTTTGTCAAACCCCGTCTGGGCCCCAGAGGATTGGCATGGGGCCGGAAGTATAGTTAAGTCTGCCCCTTCCATTAAGTAGGCCTGCTGAGGAGCCTGCCTGCTCGAGGCTTGCTGCTTGCTACGCTGAGGAAATGGGGGAGTGAGAATCACCTGCTCCTGGCCCCAGACAGCTGGGCCCTAGGAGCTAGGGGGAAGGGCTGGTCCCTGGGCTGCCATGGGGACGTAGGGTCTCAGAGGCCTTCAGGGACTGAGCCACCCACCTAGGCACCTGCCCTTCTTCATGCCCACCACATTTATAGGCATCAGACAAGCCTTGGAGCTCTGTGGCAGAATCGGGCAGGTTCCCAGGGGCCTTGACATTTTAAATATTTAACAAGGCCTGACAGGCAGCGGGAAGAGCTGCCAGCAGAAGCCCATCTGCTTCCTTTGATCTGGGAGAGGCCAGAGCCCTTGTAGCTAAATGACCCTCTACCCCAGCCTTCTCAGAGGCCCCAAGTCCTCAGGGGGGTGGGTGGGCAAGGAGGAGGACGGAAAGAGAGCCTTTGGCATGAAGCCCAGCCATCTGCCCTGGCAGAACACTGCTTCAGGCTGAAGTATGTGTGTGTGGTGGGCAGGCTGAATAGGTTATCCATGGATGTAGCAGCTCTGCAATTCTACAGTTAAGGAAGATCCAGATGGCCCAGAGAGGCCACCTTGCCTGAAGTTCTTAACCTGGCCCTTGGGCATGCCTTCTCCTATCTCTAATGCTCCCTTGGGCCCATGCACCATTTCCTATGGATAGATGATGCTTTCCTCAATCCACCTAGGGCAAGGCTAGAGTAAGAGCATCTGGTGTGTTTCCTAGAGGCTCTGAATGGGGCCAGGGCAGAACAAGGAGGCTCGAGGTGATGAGCATGAGTGTTGCAACCAAAGGACTCGTTTAGAAACAAGAATGGGCAAGGCCTGCTAATGGGAGGGACAGAGGAGCCAGGGAGCCAGAAGAACCCAGGTGGTGGCTAGGACTTGTAGGACTGGGTGGGCCAAGATGCCACCACTGAGATGGATGACTGAAAAAATCAATTAGCACTGTCTGGGAGGCAGGCCTGGCATCAGGTTGGGAAAGCTCCCACAATCCTGCCAGGCCAGTGTCAGATGAACCAGAAAGGGTTCCAACTCTTAAAATCTGGGGCTAGATTTGGCTCTTTGGGGACACTAGTCTCACAGCAGACCCAGGCATCAGGGTGTTGAAAACCTAAGAAGACAGTCACAGAGTATCCGCTCTAGGTACTCTAGGGGACTCTTACCATGTTTCTTCGCCAGAGGCACACCGGTGTGATACTGGCAGTGCCTCAGACTTGCACCTCCCTGGGACAGCCTGCGGCTGCTGTCACTGTGTGCATGTGTGCTCATCTATGCTCATATACGCTCATGACCAAAGGTCAGTTTCACTTGTCTTTTCAGTTGCTCTCCCCCTAACAGAGGCCATGGCTTTCTCATTCTTCAGTAGGAGACAGTTGACACTGCTCTGTTTCTTGAGAAGAATCCAGAGTTTCCATTTGAACCCTCCGCCTTTAGCGGTTCTCATCTGCCCTTCCTTCTTTTTTTTCTTGTGGGGTGATCACAGAGGTGGGAGGAGACTCAACTCACACCCTCAGAATTTAGTACCCCTGCACAAGGCACCTTCCAGTCAAGACAAAGTGACTGAGCAGAAGGCAACAGCCAGGGTCTGGGTTTCCTCTGAGGGTCAACTCGCCTTACCTCCACAGAGCCGTTCAAGCCAGTCAGACCAGCAGCACAGACCTCCAATTGTGTTCCAGAGGTAAGGCAGACCCCGAGTTCCTAGGATATCCCTTTCCCTCCCCAAACCCGATGAACTTACCCTCAGTAGGCGAGGTCTTCAGCCTCCTGCACAGCCCACTGACATCTCCATAGGCTTCCTGAATCTTCTGCAGTGCCTCGGCACCTCGGAGCTCCATGAGGTTGCGTAGTTCTGCTAGTGTGCACCCAAAGCCACCCACATGGGGCATTTCCCGCTGCTGCTGGGATTTGGGGTGGAACTCGATGGAACTGTTTGCCATGTCACCCATCCTGTCTGTCAGGCCTTCTCACAGGTGCAGCTTTGACTTAGTCGCAGTTAGGGACAGCTGGCCACCTAAGATCCCAGTGGTGAGGTGAGGCAAGGTGGTGGTGGGAAAGAGGCTAAATGTGAACACCTAGGAGAATGAGGCAAGAAGAAGTCAAGGGACTGGTTCAGACAAAATAGACGTTTCTCCCCATCTTCATTCAGTGTACTCTGTGACTCACAAATGCCAGATTGATCCACTAGACCAGCCCCCATTGTCCTGCCTATCATGAGTATCCAGAGCTAGAGGGTTTTTTAGGTGGGAAAGCAGGGAGTAGGGCCCATCTGCCACCAGCACCAGCCAGCTCTCACTGCCTCTCTAAACCATTTGGAAGCCTATTTGAAGTAAGGCAATTTGGGGTCATCGGTAGCTACTCTTGCTTCATATGCACAAGAGATCAGGGCCCATCACCACTTCTTGCTTAACCCCCCCACCTACTTCTTATTCTTGTCTGAATAAGACTTGCCCAGTGCCACTGCCATGATCTAAGTCCCCAGAAGTCCTCAGTGGCTCAGGCTTGGGTTGTCCAGGGCTCCAGGGAATAGACTGAGCCATGGAAAGGAGCAGCTGCACCCCTTGTCAAGGTTGAGTGTGCAGGGTGTTTCCGCAACCCTCGGGGTTCCTGGGGATGGGAGGCAGAGAGGAGGCCCAGTGGAGAGCAGAAAAAGGGGTGAGGGAGGGAAGGAGGTAAAAGAGAGTAAGGATAAGGGGAATCAAAGTGGAGGTGACTAGGACAGGGCACGCAGGAGAAAGTTCAAAGCAACCACAGGTCACTAGTGACTCTGCTGACACTCTGCTCCCTAGTGTATTGCTACCACACCCCGATGAAGGAGTTAAGCTTTTCCTTTCTGAAAACATCCGGCTGGGTGTGGTGGCACACACCTTTACTCCTAGCTACTTGGGAGGCAGAGGCAGGTGGATCTCTATGACTTCGAGGCTAACCTGGTCTACACAGCAAGTTTCAGGACAGCCAGAGCTGTTACACAGAGAAACCGTATCTCAAAATTTAAAAAAAAACCCAAGAAACAAAACAAACAAAGCCATCCAGACCCCCAGCAGGTCATAGCACCTTCCCCTTTTGCAGGGCTTCCCGAGGCTCTTACCTCCCTATCCTCCGCGCCAGTGCTCCTTACCTTACCTAGAAACTGCTGCCCCTGTAGCTGCCGCCTGCAGCCTTCCTGGGGTCTGACAGTGGGGCCATTAGGCCCTATTGGACCTGTCCATCTCCTGCAGGGCCAAGTGCCAAACTTGCCATATTGGTTCCCCTAGAACCGAATTATTCTCAGAGCACAGGGCTTTGGCCTTTGCATCAGTAAACAACTGTCCTGGCAACATGCTTGGCTGGACTAGACCTCTCACCTTGGGGAAAAAATTCCTGGCTCAGAACAATCCTCTCAAAAATCAGAGCTTAGATATTCATCTAGGTTTCTGATCTAGAACCACCCAGGGCAAAAAAATAACCCAGAGCCTAGAAGAAAGGCAAAAAGGCTCTCATTCAGCTAAAACAGAGGTGGTTAAGTCCATGGCCTTCACTGTCAGGAGGGTCCAGTGGGTTACAACCTTTGAGCCCTATCGGGTGCCATGAACTGAGAATGTCACATCTAGAAGAACAGCACAGGCATTTGGGGGGGGGGCGATGAAACATTCCCATACATGCTCCAAATATGGAGACTTCAGTTCTCAAGAAAAAGTGTGTGTACCTATTTTCAAGGTCTTCTGGGCAGGGTGAGGGGCACTTAGAAAATGTTTGTCCTAATTGGTCACCATTTCACAATTTGGGCATCCGAATAGTAACTGTTCTATCACTTTCTACATGGACCAGCTTTCACTTCTGGAAGATGTGGGATGAAAATGGCAAACACGAGATGACTTCCCCATCTTCTCTCAATCTTGTGCACCTCTCCCACCAGTTTTTCCAGTTGGTTATCTAAAATATATATATTTCTTTGGTATCTATTAAATGGCAGGCACTGACTTTTTGTGACAAAACTAAACTAAAGCCGCGGCCAGGGTTTCAGGACAGGCCTCTAGGAAGGGCAAAGAGAAAAAAAGACTAAAAGGAGAAACAGCTAAGCAAGGCCGGGGGAGGGACAGGGACTGTGGCCCTTCTGCTTGGTTGAGCAGCAGCAGCCTGAAGCACTGACTCAGGATGACAGGGGCAAGTAGTGGGCACACAGGAAGCTGGGCAGAGTGTGCTCCTTCCATTGGCGCTCTGTGACTTTGCCATGCCAACCACCTAGGAGGGGGGTGACAAATTATCGCTCAATTGTCAGTTCAAGAAGTCAAGGCTTGGTTAAGGGAATCGACAGAGTTAGAGAAAATTGAGACTGCTGCCTCAAGGTAGGCTTGTTAGCTTTCCACTGATACCTGCCTTCCCCAGCCCCTACCCCAGGTGGCTTTGGCTTAGGATGGTGTCCTGACTACCTGAGGGTGCTCCTCCTCCCTCCTCTCTCTGACCAGAGGTCTACTGCTCCCCAGAGTCCCAGTGCAAAAGCAATTGGATGTACCTGTCAGGTTTGCGTTCTGTCCTCTATTACTTCTGCCACCCCCAGCCTGCTGGCTGCTGGAGAAGATGAATGGGTCTAGTTTGTCAGGGTAGACACTGTCTTTAGTCGGCACAACAGCCCTATGAGTCAGCTTCTTAGGCCCTAGTCAGGCAAGGCTGGAGGAAAGGCCAGATCAACAGGACTATAAGTACCCAGGTACTGGCAAGTGAAAATATAGAAGGGTCCTCATTGGCCCTCAGGCTCTTTCAGTCCTTGTGGAGGGGTGGCCAGTACTTGCCTCAGGCTTTGATACTTTCGGAGGCGAGGGCTCAGTACTGTGTTCACTCACCCCATGCTTGAAGCCTCAGGACTCCAGCTGAGAATCTGCGAGTCCCCAGCTGAGTTGCCTAAGGACTCCACAGGGACTCTTTGGGAAAGGGAAGCCAGATGAAGGATTTTACTCCTTGGAAGTCCATTAATCTTTTCAGCCATTTTGCCCACCTGGAAATAAGGGTGCTCTTAGGCTTGGGGTGTGAAGTGAGTGCTGAGATGGGCATCACTAGGTCACCACTACAGTCGCCCAGGTCCAGGACTCCTGGAGGAGGCCAGGGCTCCCCTAATGTAACTGAAGCATATTTGCCACCCCCTCCTCCCTGTCCCTGGCCTGCAGTGTAGAGCTACTCCTAATTTTGAAATTCTGTCATCTCTGAAGATGGCTGGACCTTTGATGTCTCATAGTAAGGGTCCTGGGTAGAGAGGTCAAGCCATGTTACCTCCTTGCAGCCAGAGGGACTGCTGGAGCTCCTGTGTGACTGTCCAGGGGTCAAGTTGCCCTTCCCACCTCAGTATCCCCCAACACCTGGACTGCCAGGTGTGTCTAGCTCCTTTCCCCCCATCTCCCACTAAGCAACCCTGACACCCTGCCTGCCAGCAGAGGGATCTCCCTATAGGGTAGCAACTAGTGGCCACACTGCCCTAATATCCCCTTTCCCTGGCTTGGGCACCGCCACTCTAGGAAACTCTTTCTGTGGTCCACGATTGCTTCTGCCACACATTTTCATCCTCCAGCCCCAATCCAGAAGACTGAATTCCTTCAGAGCACCTTCCAGCTCTTCCTCTGCCTTTGGCTTATTCCCCATGCCCCACCCACTCTACCAGAGACCATCTCTGAGCTTCAACAACACATCCTTCTCTCTCATCACCACCTGCTGACATCCAATGGCTTCCTTTAGTTACAGTTACTGTGGAACGTTCTCTAGAATGTATCTGCCAGTTAGTTTTCCAGTCATAATTAATTGCTGCTGAGCCCAAGATCCCATGATCCGTTCCTACTTCCCACGGCTGGGCACAGCTGTGAACAGAATTGCCTTTACCTGCATCCTTAATTCTTTGAGACACATTGTTGACCACTGAGTTGCTTAAGTGCACAGAGTGGTCTATCCCAGATGACGATGGGGTTGGAGGAATTAGTAAGTGGGTACCTGGTCCACAGAGAAGGAGCTTGAAGCTCCGGAAGGTGGCATCATGAAGCCAATAGGAGTGGGCACTCAAATTTTCCTCATCTTCATTCACTCAATAGGCCACAGTTGAGATAGAAGGCACCAGTTAAGGGGAGGCCTCCTGTGGGTGACTCCTGACTGCTGCAGAGAGCAAAACCCGTATGTTCTCTTCATCCCTGGCTTGTCTGCAAACATGGATGATGGCCTCTTCCAGTTTTAATAAGGACAGCAACCGTCACTGAAATGACCAAGAACAGAAATGACCGGGCCTATCAGTTCTGTAGGCCTGACAGAATTTCCGGCCTGGGCTGGCTGCCGAGAGTGGCCTGTAGGCATTGAAAGGGCAGGGAATGTACCATTTCTGTGCTCTTTCATCTTTCAGACCTTAATTGGCTTTAATTGAATTGAGAACCTCCTTAGAGGGGCCCTTGAACCTTCTGGCATTTGCTCCATCCTGGCAGAAATTGGCCAACATCATAGGGTAGAGAGAGCAGAAACCTGCATTGGGTTCCCTGGTTTAGCTCACCCTCACTGTGTGACCCATCACACAGATTCCTTCTGGTCTCTTCCCTCTAGCACCTACTCTTCTAGTGACTCAAATCTGCTTGACCAGAAGACCAAGGCTCTTCCTTTCTGATTCTCTCTCTCTCTCCCTCTCCTCTTTCTCTCCCTTTCTTCCTCTCTCCTCTCTCTCTCTCTCACAACCTTGAATGGATTCTCTGCCAGCTCCTTCAATTTAATATATGTGTGCTTCCTCTGACCCTAGACAGCCCTTGCCCTTCCGGAAGCAGTGCAGATCCTGAGGGAAGGACCCTCTGCTTCTAGGCTTCCTCTAGTGACACCACTCTTGGCAACTCTGACCTTTGAGTTGCCAAATACCTACAATATCCACCAAGGCTTGCTGCAACTCACTGTGCACAATACCCGTTTCACACAGGGGGAATTAGGGCTCGGATGGAACCAGATACCTCAGGTATCAAACGCTTGCTTGATGGCCAGAGGTGAGTCTCAGCTGCCCACATTAGGACACCTTGTTACTACCCTGAGCAGCTTCCCTAGTAGGTTCAGAGGGAACCTTTTGGGTTTACTTGCTCTGTGGAGCTGCTTTGCCTCATGTTCAGAAGGGTCTAGGAAAAGAGAGCAAAGTCCACTGCAATCTCCCATGTCCTAAAAAAAAATGCATTAAAATCCATTACACTGTCAAGTTAGAAACAGTCAAAGGCTGTCCTCACCCAGCACCAGCCAAGTCTGTGGGGACACATGACCCATAATAGTGGTGGGGTATCTGGCCACCAAGTGCTGCCATTGTTCCTGGGGCAGATACAGCTGGATACCAGCACCAGTTTTACACCAAAAAGTCCCAGTCCCAAGTTGTTTCCTAGTTTCTGAGCCCTGAGAGATAAGAACAGTACCCTTGCACAAATCCAAATGTATGGCGCCTGGACTTGCCAATGTCCTGGTGCTAGAGCCAGGTCCAGCACCTAAGGCAACAGTCTATCCTGGGTGGGCAGCAGGCAGAAGCCTGGGCTGATGTGGCACGTGCTTCTACCTTGGGCCCCCTCACCACCCACTAGTATCTCCCTATGGACTCACCAGGTTAGGCCCTCCTTCCGGATATGACTCACTCCGGGTTCCTTGAATTAATAGGCCCTGGTCTGTCTCTATCTCCAGGTACCTGGAAAACACCAGCCTGGCCATGTAGTGGAGAGAACAGATCCAGAAGCAGGAACAGAGGCCTAGCCCCTGCCTTATAGTCAGACACCCCAGCCACACTTGCACACTGGGTGGGGCCTGGGGCCCAGCTAGGGAGCAGGTGGAGAGAAGGTCTGGGAGGAGAGAATCTTGCAGGGCAGCTGGCTGTCCACTCTAACATGATGGGGCAGATATAGGCTTGGCTTGGGGCCTGGGTGGTGCTTTAACTCTTGATTTCCCACAACTTCCCTCTCAGCACAGGGCTCTTGTCTTCTTGGCCACTTCTGTCCCGCCTCTCTGCTTGATGCACCTTGGTGACCACCCAAGGACAAGGCATGCATGCAGCCAGAGAGGGGGAGGGAATAAGCCAGGCAGAGAACAGCCTTATTAATATTTCAGAGACACTGTCACTGCAGCTCCTGAGTCCTCACAGTCCCACCACTTTTGCTTGTAGAGAGAGGAGGATGGGAAAAGAGAAGGAAATAAAACCGAGAAAACAGATTTAAAGGGACAGCCACACCCCCATACTCCATTTCGTCCTCCCCCTATTCCTGGTACAATCTGTACATACTCTGCTATTGCTGCCACCGCTGCAGAATAGCTCTAAGTCCAGAACAGCTTTGGGCAAAAGCAATAATAACAGAAGAGGGTCAACTGTCCCCATGGTACTCCCTCCCTGCTCACTCATCCACCTGCCTCAAGTTCTGCCCTTGCAGGCAAGTCTACCAAGGCCACCTGGAGGATGGCTGGTGACTGTCAGCATAGTCACAGAGATCCTGCTCATTCTGCAGAAAGACCAATGTACACAGGAAAAGTTGGAAGTCCCTGTTGAGGATCCAGCCAAGGAGTATGGATCCCAGAAAAGCCCACATCCAGAATCATGGGGTTGGTAGGGATCCAGACATTGCTTAATTTTACCCTTGCCTGTGGGTAGGTCAGTATCAAACTGATGGCCAGTCACTTTAGCCTCACCTAGGGCAGCCCAGGCAAGCAGTGAATGGACCTCCATACCTGGAGAACTGCCTCCTCCAAAACGGGGATTTGGGACCTCCACCCAATCTAACACCCTTCAAGAGCATCCCATGGCCAGCCAAGTTTGTGACTACATATTTGTCTGCTTTCAGAGGTTCTGGGAGGGCCCCCAGCTCTCCAGTCAAAAGAGGCTTTGGGACAGAATGATAGATATGGCAACCACACTGCAATACACCATGGCAGTTTCTGAGAAAATTCAGCATCATGTTACAGCGGCTCATCTCTTAAGAGTAGAAAGCAGGGACTCATGGAGACTCGTATAGCCATGTTTGCAAAAACATTACTCACTATAGCCAAAAGGCGGAAGCAGCCCAATGTCCATAGATGGATGACTGAACAAACAGATTGCGTGTCCCTCCATTTGCATATAATGGAACATCAGTCAACCTTTAAAAGGCAGGGAATTCCCACGCATGCCATGCTAATGTGGTTGGCGTAAAAGGACAGAGCCTGTCTGGCTTCACTTCTGGGAGGTCCCGAGAGTCACTAGCCTTGCAGAGACAGGCAGTAGTCAATAGGATGACGGGTGCTGAGGACTTGGGAGGAGGATGAGGAGCTGCTGTTTAGTGGGGCTGAGCTGAAGCTCGGGACAATGAGCAAGTTCTGGAGATTGATGGTGCTGATGGTGGCACAGCAGTGAAGATGGGCATGCTTCAAGTCGTTTGGCTCTAATGGTGATGTCTTGTTTCATGGTGTGTGTGTGTGTGTGTGTGTGTGTGTGTGTGTGTGTGTGTGTTCCATAATGCCAAAAGGAAATAAGTCCAACCAACCACTTTTCTTATTTGTGTCCAAGGTGGTAGACGGGAGCCTGAGTGGTTTCCTGTGGTATCCTAAACCATACTGTCTCACCTCATAGGCAGGTCAAATCAGTGGTCCATTCTACTCCAGTGGAAAGGAAAATGCCAACCTAAGGAGCCCCTTCCTCACGTGCCCTACTCATACCCATAGCTTCTATGTCCCCATCCCTGCTACTTGCTGCCTGACACCACCATTATTGTACACCGACTTGGACCACTTTTGTTTCTGTCTTGTGGTGCTAGGGGCAGAACCCCTGGCCCAAGCACTCAAAACAAGTGGTCTTTCACTGTTGTGGCCCAAATTTCTCTCCTGCTTGGAAATGGTTGGAGCAGGCAGGTAGTCCCATTCTTGTAGCTACTGGCAGAGCTTCCTTGAGAGCATCAAGCTCAGTCCATCCTCAGAAGGGATGGTCTAATCACTTGGGGGGGGGGAAATCTGGCCTCAAGATGGGTGAATTCTTTATACAAAATAGGGCTTTGGAAGCAGATCCTGTTGGTCAAGGCCTGTAATTCCAGATACGTAGTGGACCGAAATGGGAGGATTGAAAGTTCAAGGCCTGACTGGGCTTTAGAATGAATTCAAGGTCAGTCTGGGTAACTTAATGGGACTCTGTCTCAAAACAAAAATAATAAAAGAAGGACTGGTGTGGTGGTTTGAAAATGGCTTCCAAAGGGAGTGGCACTATTAGGAGGTGTGGTTTTGTTGGAGTAGGTGTGGCCTTTTGGGGGGAAGTGTGTCACTGTGGAGGTGGACTTTGAGGTCTCATATATGCTCAATCCACACCCATTGTCTCAGTTCACTGACTGTTGCCTTTGGCTCAAGAGTAGAACTCTGAGCTCCTTCTCCAGCACCACATCGGCCTGCACGCTGCCATGCTCCCCACCATGATGATAATGGACTAAACTTCTGAAACTGTAAGCCACCCCAATTAAATGTTTTCTAAGAGTTTCTGTGGTCATGGTGTCTCTTTACAGCAATAGAAACCCTAACTAAGACATCTGGGGACACAGCTCCATAGTAGAGCTCTTACTTAGCCAACATGAGCCCTGAGTTCAACTCCTCGTGCCAAAAATAGCTTTTGGAAGTGCTAATGAAGCCCTAGAATGTTGTGAAAGGGATTGTATGATATTTTGCTAGCTATATGTCTTGCTGTCCAATTCAGTGACTGTATTTTTGACTCCTTTACAGCTACATATGACCATGTAACTATACTTTGGCCAATTGGATATAAACAGAAGTGACAGGGACAACTTCAAAGTTCAAGTTGAGGCATAAAAGAGAAGGGAGGTACTCTCCCCTGCTCTTCTTCTGCCTGTTAGCTGAAATGCTGCTGTGAGGATCAGACGATAACAGTTATCTTGTGTCATCTTGCACATGGATCTATGTGCATCATATAGGAGCCTACATCCTTATAGACTAAGAAGCCATCACCGTGGACACAAGTTGTGCAGCCAGGAATGAACTTCTTTGCTCATACAGCTGCTATTATTCCTGATCTTCACTAAAGAGGGTAACCTCATAACCTGAAGATAATTGGAAATGCAGAGGGAAGAACTAGAGCCTCCACCTTCACTATGTGCCCAATTCAGGCCTGGATGTGGGGAATTAGGAGCCTTTCCAAACTTTTCACTTTCATGGGTTCCCTGTGTAGCATGTGAGCATCTGTAGTCTGGCTCCCTCTTACCTGTGTTATTTGACACTGGCCTAGATGTTCTAGTCAAAGCAGAAAGAGACAAAAGGTCAGTCCTGTTACATGCAAGCCAAAACATTGTGGAAATGATTATGATTGCCCTGCACAATGATGCTCTATGTTAAGAGATGGGGATGCCTATTGTGGAGTAGAGGCATCTAAGGAATAGAGATTGAGGTGCTTACTTGGGGTCATATTGCCAACAAGGAGTAGAGGCTGATGTAAACTTGAGTAATTTGGCTTCAGAGGATTCTGTATCGCTCTTCTGCTGAGTGACTGTTCACAACATCCAAGAAAGCAATGGACACCTGATTAGAACCAATTCAAAGAGTTAATAAAGTGGCTGGATAGGCAGTGTCCTTGTGAAGCTCAAGCACTGGCTGCAATCATGCAGCCTATTTGAAAACAGGACTTCATTTTTCCTGGCTGAGTTGGTATGCCCCCAGTGCAGATCTTCAGGGGGCTTGATCCATTGCTTTGGAGGCTTCCTCCTGACTATTGGGCCAGGGAAAATAAAGCAAGGCAAAGCTCTTTGTTCATTCTGTTAGTTTTTCCTCACATGTATTTCCCAAACCTTCCATCTCTGCCTATCCTGAAGCTGACATCAGCCAGACCGCAGAGTTCAAAGGTCAGGACCAGGCTCCACTGCTGAAGCCAGAGGTCTGCTTGGATCCCACATTGCTCTGGGGTCCTTAGAATATTTTTGTGGGATGAGTCAACATGCTCACACAAGTGGTTCTTACAGTGCTGCATGGCCCTGAGTTACAAAGGGAAGTTAGAAACTCCCTTCTGGCTGGGGCCATGCAGTATAGTTACTGGGGTCATGACTCTACATGGAGAAAGGGGACAGTCATTTGTTTTTTGCCAGAGAAGGCAGAAGCTGAAAAAGGAGAGAGAGACAGAGAGAGAGAGAGAGAGAGAGAGAGAGAGAGAGAGAGCAGGAGCTGGAGAAGCCGATGGGCAGGAAGCATAATGACACTAATTATCCAATTACAGCGAGCTGTGCGGGCAAAGAGCTGCATTGCAGCAGGAGCCAAGCCAGGCCCACGCCCCGCCCCCGCACGCGTCTGCCACAAGCAGGCCCTCACTTTCCTCCTGCCCTGAAGCACAGACCGCTGGGCAAGCCTGGGCTCTCTAGAGGGGCAAGGAGACACGAAGTCACCATGGCTAGCCTCTGGGAAAGCCTCCTGCCTAGGAGGCAGCAGGTTCTAATCCTCCAGCCCATCATATCCAGAAAACTCCCTGCTGGAAGGAGGGACACCCAAGTCTCCCAGCTCTGCTGGCTACTGTGGTTCCAGTCCAGTCCTAGAGTCAGCCTAACAACCGGAAATAACCAAGGCCTAAACAGGTAATTAAGGAAATTATAGACAGCTGGAAGCCATTGGGGCTACCAGCCAGGCTGAGTCCTTCTAGCCAGGACAAGCAGGGACTAGATAAGAAGACTACCAAGACATGCATGTGCCCTCTTGGGGAAATAAGCCTCATGTGTGTGTCAGGGGGGTTGTTTCTGGAAGCAGGTTAAAGTCCTTGGGCCAACAGGCAGAGGCAAGGGTAGGAGGAATTCACTGGTGTCAAGGTCAGGAGCTGGAGGTGTAGGGATCCCAAATGCTCATAAAGTAGTCTCTTTGGGACCCTTTTGTTACTTATCTTACTCAGCCAGAGGACCAAGCCCATGTGGAAAAGGAGTTGTAAAGAAATTGGCTTGTCACTGCGTGCAGTTGTAAAGAAATTGGCTTGTCACTGCGTGGAATTCTGACCCCACAGGGGTCTCCAAACTACCTTTCTTTCTTTTGAAACATCCGTGACCATTCTATTCTTAGAGAGAAGAAGTCAAGGACACTGGGGATAGAAAAGACTAGAGATGGGAATCAACAGTCTGACCCAGAGGCAAAGACTCAGCACACTCAGCCTCAGCATCCCTTCCCCAGGTTGTCCCAACTGCTGCCTATTGGCAAACACAGCAACAAAGGAAGAAAAGGCCAGTGACCCATGGTGGTCCTGAGAAAGTATACCTCAGAAACTGCAGCTCGGGGAGGGTCACCTAAAAGGCTGCTAGGCACACCTCCAGCATCCTTACCAACCCCAACTGGCTGTGACAGCAGGGCCTGAAGGTCGCCCAGGGCCTGACTGCCACCAGGATCACATAAACTAAGCTTTGCATGGCAAAAGTCTTGCAGTGTCTGTGGGGTGGCCTGGGAGGGATGGGTCCTGAAGAGGTTCCTTCACATTAGGGTACGTGAGCACTAAGTCAGGGATCCACACTCCTCAGCAGGCCACAGAGGCCATCAGGGGCCCAAGCCAGGCCCTCCTCTAAGTTTCCCTGTAGATGCTCATGGATAGATGCTCTATGAGGCGGAGAGCTTGAAGAGGCAGGGATAGGCAGTGAGGCTGCAAAAGGCTTCTCCCTGGGAGGTAGATACAGAGTTTCTTCCACTCGTCCCCTAAGGTGACTCCAATGATGCTATGGTTCTGCTTCCTCTTTGGAAGGGTAGCAGGGAACACAGGGGAGAGCCTGTGGCCCAAGAGTTCTGACCATTCCTGGACTCACATGTCCAGACATCCCAATAGACCTCCCCAGGGACCATCAGTCCAAGGATCCTAAGCAGCCACCCCAGGCGAGCCCTCTCTTCTCCCTAGACCAAAGACTAGAATGTGATGGCTATTCTTGCTCTGCCCCCCAGGATAGGTAGGGCCTTTTCCAAACTCATGTCCAGCCAGTGTTCATTGAGCTGGAGGCCAATGAGTCATGGGCCACAAGGGCGACTAGATCGTGTGGGAGGAGTGCTGAGGACAGAGTTGCTCTGTCTGTGTGCCCCTTTCCCTTGTTTGCTGCACTAGGTTACCATTCCTAGTGACAGTCTCCCTCCTGGAAGTCCCCAGGAATTGAGGACCCTGGACCAGCTATTCCTGGGCCACAGTTATCCCTTCCGGACCTGTGGCTCCAAGCCAAGATGTAGTGTGTCTGATCCCACATTTTTCTGGAAGAAATGCTGCTGAAGTCCATAGACATAGGCAGTCAGTTTGAGGCCTGAGATATGACACAGAACCCTTACTCTGCCATGGAAACAGAACTGTGCTCTGAAAACACCAAATGGCTTCAGCAGGGCTGGCCTAATTTGGAGCAACAGACGCTTCCTTTCTCTGTCATGTCCCATGCCACCACCATCATGGCCCTGGCCATCCATCCATGCAAACTGGTTCAGTAGTATCGAACTAAACTCAAAGTATAACCTAGGTCTGGTTTATGTCAAAATGCCAGAGCACAAGTAATTTTGAGTTCTGGGATAGTTCGGGGACTAACAAAGTTCCAAAGTGAGTTCAAAAACGAAAAATGGGATGGCCCACTCTCAAATACTTTTATTCAGGGAAACCAAGAGGCCAGTGGCCACCATTCATCAATGGGAATGGAATCGCCACAGAGCCTTCTCCATCTCTCCTTTTCCTGGATTCCCTCCTTGCTCCCTGTTTATTTAGTTAGGAAGCTCTGCAGTTCAGGAACTACACTGATACCAGCAGGCATGCCATTGGAAGGTATTTCGAGAGGAAGATGAAAGATCCAATATAAAGTCTCCAGGGAACAAGTGCCTTGATAAAGAAAATGGGGACCTGTGGCTAGCAACCTGACTGAGGGGACACATTGCTTTCTCACTTCATACTCCTGAAAAGGAATTTCTTTTGGATTAAACGAGGTTCATTAACTACAGCTCAAGGACTAAATCCAGCAAAATTGTGCTTGTGAATAAAGTTTTATTAGCACATTGTCATACCCATTCATTTTTATATGGTCTGTGTCTATGTTTGTGCTTTCATAAAGAGCGTGGTAGCTGGGATAGAGACCATGTATTCTGCAAAGTGGAAAATATTTACCATCTGACACTTTACCAAAGAAGATACTGACCCCTGGATTAGAGACTTAAATATTTTCCCAGCTGTGGGATCACATATAAGTACGTACTTATACTTATAATTCCAGCTATTGGAAAGGCTGAGGCCAAAAGGACTGGAACTTCAAAGCCAGTCTGGGTAATAAATTAAAACTCTAAATTTAAAAAGAATTAAGGAAGAATGTGGGTGCAGCTCAGTGGGAGCATGCCCAAGGCCCTGGCATCAATCCCCAGTATAGAAAGAAAGGAAAAAATTAAACATCTTAAGAAGCATAACTACAAAAGAGGAGAGAGAGAACAAACCAGAATTGACAGTTCTTAGAATTTTGTAAAGAGATCATGTAATGGCGTTGGAGAGGTGGCTTAGTGATTAAAAGTCCTGGTTGCTCTTTGCTGCTCTTACAGAGGACCTGAGTTCTGTTCCTAGCACTCACTTAGAGGCTCACAGCCATCTGGAATTCCAGTTCTAGGAGATTTGACACCATCTCTGGCTTCCTTTGGCATAAGCACAGACACATATGTAAACAAAACACATACACATAAAATAAAAAATGTTAATTAAAAAGAAGAGATTCTGTAAGCCTAGAATCCAAGTAAGATATCACAAAAGTGTTTATCTTATGAGTTGAAAAAAATCAAAAGGCAAAGAAACAAGAGGTTAAATGTTTTGCAGCAAATATATCATACCATTATTTCCCTTGTATAAATTAATTTCCTTGATTCAAGCACACAGAAAAAACATTGAAAAACTCAGTAAATAAAGTTAAGACCAGGTATTTTACTAAAAACAAAATAGTTTAGAAAAGTGTAGAAATGTTCACCCTCAATGGTAATTAACTGAAGATAAAGCAGATGTTTTCTGACCTAGATACCTATGGCAGCTTGTTTGACTGGAATACCTAAAGCTGGCAAGGCCGCAGCGAGTGAGCCCTTCTGGCACATTCAGAAGCCCTTCTGGAGAGCCACTTGGCAGGCTATACTGTTGTCTGGGTCCTCTCCTCAGGACAGCATGAGTGTTCTCTCCCAAGATGCTCAGCAGAGCCTCATGCAAAAGAGTGAGACAAATCTGGCTGCCTAGATTTCCAAAAATAGCCAAATAATTAAGAGAATTACAATGTCTTGAGAGAATACTATTTTGCCATTAAAAATTGTAATTACTGAGGACTGCCCTGATACATGAGCCTGTCTGATAATAACTGTCAGATGAATGAATGATCATTTGCAGTGTCTTTGTGTCACAGTTCAAGTTGACTTTTTTGTGGTGAGTACTTTAACAAAGTAAACTATGTCCATTTTGGAAAAAAGCTCATTTAGGAAGGATTATATTAATAAAGAAATGCTTATTAAAGTAAAAAATAGATCACACAATTGAGCTCATGATTTAATTACAGTAATGTGAAAATACATGGTTTATGCAAAGAAAAGAGAGCAGAAGTAAGTCTAATAGAATGGCTTGTACTTTGGTGATAGAATGAGGTGCAGAGGAGCTTCCTACATCTTAGATTTTTTGTGTTTTTTAATAGTTAAAAAAAGTATGTCTGTAAAACATTCATTTTTAAATAGGAGGAACATAAATGTTATTTTTTTAAACCCCAGACAACACCTTACCCATCTATACAGAGCTTCCCAGGCCTCTAATCTGTGGCCTCCCAGTCCTGACTTTTGTTTCCAGCTACCAAATGCTGGGAGTACCCTGGACTAATTAGCAGGATTTTGTAGTGTTAGGATTTGGGGCTGGCTCCAAGGTGGGTGTGTGAGGACCCCTGGAGTCAATAGGATGCTTGATACAATTATCCACGCCCCCCCCCCAGAGAAGTGGGCTTTATGCTCTTAAGTGTCCAGGTACCTGAAATGGTCCTCAGGAAGCATTGCTCTGGCCGTAATGGATTCTTCAAGGAATGGATGAGCTGGCCTGGAATGTCCACATCTGTCTCCATTACTCCCTTTCAAGGAGTCAGGAGAGAGTGGCTCAGGGTCTGTGTAGGGACTTTGAGTCTCTAGTTCCTGTGACCAGTCTAGCAAGCACCAGCCCGCATGGCTCCTGAGAAGTTGGACCTCAAGCTGTCTAGCTAAATCTGAGTTGCTTAGGCAGGATGGGCAGGGCAGGAGTAAAGTTGGAGACTGTGCTGTGACAGATGCAGCCAGCTGGGCGCTTTGATGAACACAGTGAAGCTCATTTGCTTATGCTTTCCTCACTGCTCTCACAGAAGCAGACACAGGGCACAAGGGCCACTAGAAATATGGCTGAATGACTATGGAACAGAGTCCCCAAAGGGCAATCACACCAATAAGATGTGGCCCCTGGCATGGCTGGGCACATCTCGACAATAGAATACATTCATCTTGGCACCTTGTATCCTCAGTTGTTAAGCCCTCCGATCAGAGTCTAGCTAATCAAAGAACACTCCCTCGAATGTTCATGAGTGCCCAGAACTCCCTGGGGACTTCATTTCTGGCAGGTTTTCTGGGAAATCTTGAGCCATAGTTGGACTAGTAGCTTGAATGCCACAGGGAAGTGCAGTACGGGTAGCTTTAGGAGCCATGTCAGTACTCAGGTCTGCATACAAGCTGAAGGGTACCTTTGGACAACAATGGGAACATTTATTTATACCTCCTCATCCGATAGGGAAGCCAGCAGCCATACATGGCTACTAAACACTTGTAACACATTCAGTGCAACCAAAGATGGGGACTTGTAATTTCGCTTTAATTAAATTCTTACTTGTGGATAATAAATGGCATATCAGATTGTGTTGGTTTAGAAAGTGTCTCAAGACTGTGGCTCATAGAAGAACTCATTTGAAGGAATGGTCGTCCATTTCCTGGGAGAACCAAGAACAGTGAATTCGATATCCTTTTGAAAAAGGCACACTTCAGGTTGGAGAGATGGCTCATTGCTTACTTACTGCTCTTTCAAGGAACCTGGTTTGGTTCCCAGCACCCACATGATGGTTTTTCAACTGCCTGTAACTCTAGTTCTGGGGGATCTGATGCCCCCTTCTGATTTCCTCAGGCTCCTGCATGTATGTGGTATGCACTTACATGGTGCACATATATACACTCAAGCACACACACATACACATAAAATAAAAGAAATAAATATTTAAAAAGAAGAAAAGCTTGAGGTAAATAACAGTAACACCCATTTACACACCTTTAGTTTGGGCTCAAGTCTCCGGAAAGCTTTGGGGCTCCAAGAGAGTCTAGTTGCTAGCCCTGAGAATCTGCCTGAACCATGTAGCACTAGTTCAGTTTTGTCATCTCCTCAGCCATGTGACCTTGGACTTGTTCCCCTTCCAACCTGGGCACAGTCTCAGATGCCCAAATTCCTCTACATCTGAGAACCTGCACTGCCCACCCAACAGAAGGTACCCCAGCAGGGGAGGGCTATCCATCTGGGCACCGTTGGCCTGGCTTACACTGGCCCAGCCAGGGCATAGAGGAGGGCTACAGTAAGGAGCTGGGAAATGACAGGGGACAAGGAGGAACCATGTGTTCATTGCAGGTCCTGATTTCTCATGGCCAGTCTGGGGTACAGCTAGGGCTCACTCTGAAGTCAGAGATGGTCCTGGAGGGTCTTTAGGGGGCTTTGATGCCACAGTCCAGGTCTCCATTCATTAGCTGCTCTTTTTTAGGGCTGTCCCTGAAGGCATCACATAGATAATTCATTGAAAGTGAATCATTCTCCATGTGCTTTGGATGGGTAGAAATTTTATCCTTTTCTCTCAGTGGGCACATGGGTGGGGACACCAATATCTCAGCTCCTGAGCTGCAGAATGTTTCTAAGAGTCTGTACTCTACCCCAGAAGTGTTCCCCAGACAGTCAGCTCAAACACTCAGTGTTCCCTTCAGTAAAGTTCAGCACATATTTCTAGAGACAATGGAAGAAACTTCTGGAGACATCACAACAGGTGTTTTTGCCATCCTCTGGCTGTGTGACCTTGAGGAAGTTATCTAACTTCTCTGGGCCTCAGTCTGTTAATCTGTCAACTGCAGATAATGACAGCACTTGCTTTATTCAGTTATTATTTCAGTGAAGGGCAGGACAAAGGATGTCTGTGCAACACTCAGAACAGTATCTGGCACAAGGTGACTCCCATTGTTAGTATTCTCATTATTGCCATTTGATGTGCTAGTAACCTGGGATGGAGACAGCCATCATTTCTGAATCACAGGCTCCACCAGTTTCAAATCAGAAGGGGTATACAGTACATCAACTTGCTCTGAGAGGTGGTGGTGGGGGATCAAGGTAAATGGCTGGAGGAAGTTGGACCTGGCTGCATTAACTCTAAGAGTCCAGCTAAGCTCATTTCATAGCAGCCATACTTGGAGGGGCTTCAGTAGCTCATTCCAGCCCACTTTGGATGCCTTTCCGGCTGGTTGGGTCAGATTGGAATAGTGTGCAGTGATCCATAGGCTGGCCTCTCCTGCTCACTTGTTCACTTGCTGGCTGACTTTTCATCTCTTCTGCTCTCTCGAATGATTCAACCTAGCATCTCCAGCTAGGAATCTTGAAATGTCAGTGCAGGACCTGCAAGGTGCACCCTGTTCCTCAGGTTTAGATAAGGAAAGAGACTCAGCTAAGGTCACAGAAACCATCAGGCATAGAGCAGGCACTACACCCTGGAGCCCCTGTCATTGGAGACCAAGATAGGTGTCTGCCACAGGCTGCTGGTGACCGTGATTGCCCCAGGGGTTCATAGTGGCATTTCCTCTGTTGAGGCTGGCATTCTTCCAAACGTACTCCCAGCCTCAGGGGCTCCCTTCTCCAAGGACTGGCTCTCCTTCTGGCTCTGTGCAGAACCCCCTCCCACGCCCGCCCTGCTCCCATCTGCCTGCCTCACCTCCTCTGTGCTAGAGCATGGCTACCTTCCACTCAAACCACCTGGCAGGGCTGGGATTGGACCAGGTGGAGCTGATCAAGACTGCTTGTGCCCTTGGCCTTCTCCTGCCTCAAGGCTAGTGGCAGGCAATCAATGCCCCAGGACCACAAGTGCCCAGTTCCTTCCGACTGACCAAATGGCTGTCCTGGTGCAAACTTGAGGGGTCAGCTTCACTCTTGGCTCCTCTGCTAGACCTAATCTGGGCCCCAAGGGAACTTGACAGCCTCACAGACCACTCCTCCAAGGTCCCCTCTCCAAGCCAGGGAATCTTAGTTTCCTTGTCGAAGGAGGGTGGTGGTGGTGGTGGGTGTAAATACTTCAGTTCATGAATATGGTTGATGGAAGGCTCCACCAGGGGGTCCAGGAGCCTGCGTAGAACCATGTGTGGATGCAGGAGGAGCTCAGGAAGGGGGTGATATGGCGTTATTCATACACACACCCCATAGATATACAGAAGCATCTCCAGCTATCTGCTCAAACAAAACAAAGAGACCTTTATCTATGCCCTCAGTATACTGTCAAGTCTCTCCCCTCCTGAAGCCTCAACGATCTTGTCTGTGAAATGGGGACAGAGATCAAAGCTTTTCATCTTGTTAGTGAGCCTGCAGATCTAGCAGAATCAAGGTCATGAATGTGCCACACAAAAACCAAGTGCCCACTCTGTGAAGCCTGTGCCAGGCACCTGGGAAGTCCATGTAGATTAAGAATCAAACCTTTGCTTTAAATGGTCACATAATAGAAGGGGCAAGGGCAGAGATCCAGATCCCAGAACTATGGGTGGGGGTGTATATGCAGGTGGTATCTTCAGGCTGGGATTTTAGCTTCAGGGGAGACTGGGATGGAGACTTGATTAGGTCAGAAACTCAAGGCCCCATCTGTGAAAGAAGTAGTAGCCTCATTCAGGGTCTGGTCTTGGAGTGGCAAACATTCAGTGGGAAGGAGGAGATCCTGGCCCTGCCTACCTTGCAGCAGGAGAGTGAAGGAGGCACACTTGCACACTCCCATACCTTCCTTCCCTGAGCCCTCGGCCAGAGCTCCCAGTCTCGGAGTTCCTGCCTGCCTGACCTGCCCAGGTGAGGCACCAAGACCCTGACCCCGGACCCTGCCTTCTGCCTCTCCCTGTTGGCTGAGTCACTAAGCCCCATAGTGGCTCACAGGAGAGGGAGACCAGGTCACAGAGAGAGGAGCAGGTCTTCCTGGGCTCCAGAGATGATGCCAGTGGCTCCACATCCTGGAATAGCAGAGCTGGAGCCTTCAACCCCAAGAACACTGAGGTTCCCCATCACAGAAACCCTCTGGCCAAGGTCACACAGGTGAGGAGAGGAAGGCAGCTGTTCGCAGAGATAAAGGACTTGTTCAAGTGTGCCTCTGCCACTTGCCAGTGGCACTGTCCATGCCAGTGGCAGGGTCAGCTGGGGAGCTATGTGGGCGTGCAGGGGACAGTGTAGGAACATGTGAGGTGGAGGATGATACAGTGCGGGGAGGCAGGGGGAGGAGTTGCCTCGAAGCCCTGGGAAGGTGTGTGCGCAGGGGCTAGACTCTTGGCCCAGGCCTGGCGCCCCTGGCTATGCCTGCCTGGAGCCCCAGCCCACAGCCCGCAGCCCCCAGCGGCCTTGTTCCCTAGATACAAATGCGCGTGCGCGCGGGATGCGAGGTGCAGGGTGCGGGTGCGGGTATGGGGCGCTGCCCGCCAGCTCTGAGGCCCCAGGGTGACGCGCACCCATACTGCCGCAAGAACAGGCAGGCAAGGCCTTTAGGGAGCAGGTGCCTTGGGGCGGGATCCTGCGTACCCCCCACCTGCCGCCGCGCCACCTGCTGGGCCGCTTTCTCGCCCCCGCCTGCTAGCGCGCCCACCCCTTCCGCGCCCGCTTGTGCGCCCCGGGCACCACTTACCCCGGCATGGGCACAGCCGCCACTGCGGCCTCTGCTCTGGCTGTCGCTGTTGCTGCGGGAGGGCGCCTGGCGGGCAACAATCCGCTCCAAGGACGGAAGGGCCCAGGCACGCGGCGGCCTGACCAGCAGTGCTGAGCAGGACCCTCCGCAGCAGGCGAGGGCTGTGGCCGAGTGCTCCCCACGCTCCGCACCAGCGGCGGCGACGCTGCGCGCTCGCTCAACTCCAGCCGCAGCTCTAAGCACGGAGGGAGGGAGGAAGGGGTGGGGGAGGGAGGGAGCCGGTGTTGGTAGTGTTGGTGTTAGTGGTGG